>MU701593.1:1439-31230 GCA_026770625.1 Nicotiana glauca | reverse complement strand
CTTTTATGCCTCATGTAATTAGGTGGTTATTACTGTAGCTTAGTACCGTAGATTGCACAGATTTTATTCAGTCATTACACAGTAATGAGAATTGCTCCTTTCTCTCTTCTTCATTCTCTCTCTTCGATTGTCGATCTCAGATTCATAAAATTGACAGTTAGCATGCGCATATATAGTGGAATATTTATCCATTGGAAATCACATACTATTAGTAATTAAGTGGCAGGCATTTTCATTTGGCAAAATTTAAGCAGTGAATTAGCGACTCACAGAGGATAAAATAGCGTCACACCAGGCTTGATAGTTAACGCCGAACGAATTCCTTGTTTTTATATATAAATAATGAATCGCTAAGCAAGCAAAATTCTAATGAGAGGATCGGGATCTTTTATACGTACGGGTACTAGAGCTTATTTTCCGTTTGCAGTCGAAAAATACAAGCTTAACCTCAACCTATAGAGTTTTATATGCTATATTTTTCTAGATTCTATTACATGAGGCATAAAAGAGTTTATCGAAGATCTTCTTAAAAATATTAATATACTTATGCATTACCGCACTACTAGAAATCAGGTGATCTCCGTCTGCAATTTCCGACCGAATTCCTACTGATTTTACGCAAACGTGTACGGATCAAAATCGGTCGGGAAATTTCCGACGAAATATCGGATGCCCTACCAGTTTCTTTCTTTTTTGATGCTTCGGTCAACGCGCGAAATATATATTCTTGTTTTACCTTAGATCATATTCTAAAAGAATGAATTTCCTATAGTGTAACAAATAAATGTACTATATACACAAAACGTATGAAATACCATTAACATAACAAGCAGACATAGCAGGAGATGCATTTTGGAAATAATATATGTGAGACTCTTTTTCATCTGAAGCATAGCTCGCCAATTATGATAACACTGTTAGCAATAGTGATAAAATAATGAAACGGATAGTGGCACCAAAAGTGTTCGATTCTGGTTATCTCATAAATATCCAACATATTCCAATAATGAAGTCAAGGTTTATGCAGTAACTGGAGACAAGGGGGACAAATTGCTTTATGTCATTCTCGTGGAGCATCTAAACCTTAATTAATCCGAGAAAGCTCTAACCTTTGACTCTCGCACACTCGAATATTATTACCACCATAAATTAAAAAGATGCATTTGTATAAAGATTCTTACACTTGTATTAGTGTGTGTTGTATATGTTTCTACTTTAATATAAATTTTTTATAAAAAAAAGTCACTTGAACATTTTTAAGCAACAGAAAAGAAGATGAAATTGAAAAAAAAAAACAAAAACAAAAACAAAGAGAGTGTGATATAGTGGAAAATTACTTTAACCCTACATAAGTCATAGGAGACGTGGGGCACTGGGGCAATTCTAGGTAATATTCAATTTTTTTTGTTCCATTTGGTATTCGGTACCCGCATTCGGGGTGTCAATGGTTCGGTTCAGTCGGTTAATTTATAAATTTTATACCATACCAATTTTTCGATTATTCTATTATGTATAACCAATATTAGACAAGGGCGGTAGATGATAATGAGAAAGGGCCCACGTCTGGACGGGCGGAATGGATGAACGAAAGGTGTCATGCTATGGAGTAGGGAATAGCCCTGTCTCATGTAAGACTTTTGAATAACAAAACCTTTGGAATGATGGTAGTAGAGTAGTCGATTTGATCTCGCGTGTGGACGGATAGAAATGCTTATAGATGAGGTACCGTCCCAATCATATCGGTTTCTCTTCGATATCGGTATAGTTCGGTTAAATTTCGGTATTTTTTTTAATGTCATATAAAAATCATTAATAGAAGTAGAATGCAATGACATACGTACTTTTATGAACTAAGCAAAACTCTCTAGATATTTTTACATTTTAAAGGGTTATGAATTAAGAAAATATGAAAGATGGTTAGAGTATAGATCCATCAACTACTCTACAACAGCGTAACAGAAACTAAACAAATAAATATAAAGTAAATATAAAGCACTCGAGTGGAAAGATATTAACGAAGCTGTGACTGAGACTCAAGAAACAAAGTCTATAGAAGATTAACTATTTAAAAAGATAAATCTAAATCATACGAAATAAAACGTAATCAATATATTGTAGTATGCTACTCATAATCGCTACAATACCTTGTATCTTGCTAGTGAAGATGCTAGAAATAATTTAGTTTCAATAAGAGTAGCATAATATGTTTGGGAATTATGATTTTGAGTTTATTACTTTTTGGCTAGTACTTGTTTTCATAATTATAAGACCCAAGGAAAATTTACTATTTTATTATTTTTAAACTTAATATATACATATATTTTTTACATGTAAATTTATTCGGTACGGTTCGATTTTTTGGGTTTATTTTCATAAAATAAAAAACCTACCTTAATTATTGGTATGATTATAGATTTATATAAAAAACTTACAGTTTTATTAAAAGAAACCTAAAAATCGGTTTGGTACGGTATGGTTCGATCTGTTTAGTTAGTTTTTAAATATCCATTGACACCCTTACCCGCATTGTAGCCCGACTATATCCGGATTCGTGCCGCATAGCCATTTAGGAGGAAGTGTGAATGGTTAAGGGATTCATTTAGGATATGATTAAAAGAAAAACAACCCCATCCGCTACACCACATCCTTTGTTGGTAGGTAATATTCATTATTTAGCCTTACATATCAATAAGTGTGAGATTGTTTAATCTGGGTGAGGCAGCTGCAGTGAAATGTATTATTTATGAAAAAAGTAAAAGAGCCGGAAAACAAAGAAAAAAAGAGAGATAATTGTGAAGAACTAGTTGGTGGAAAACATTTGAAGAAAAAAAAAACTTTTATATTTTCGAATTAGTTTGTGAGAAAAAATTATGTTGAGAACATTATTTGTATTATTTTTAGTAGGAATATCTTTTGATTCTTTTCGGTTTGTGGAATTGTAGAAGAGTTTAAAAATATTCAATTCAACCATCATTTTGTTTTTTTAAAACCCCCAATGACTATGGGTGTTCTGTGTTCATATATTATCTCCAAAAAAAGTGTGGCATCTGCCAACACTTCAAAAAAGGCCAAGGTACATTCCACCTTAACCTGTATCAACTATAACAGAGTTCTTAGCTTATAAAAAAATTTACTTTTGTCGTACCTTAGCCTAATGCTAGGTAAATGTATTCTATCTAGCTGATACGGTCCTACTACACATCAAGGCAAGCTTTGCCAATCAAAATACATACAAGGATCAACTAAGTTAGTAGCAAACTTCGCCAAGCTATCAATAGTCCGATTCGCTTCTCTGAAGCAATGAGACACTGTAAAATTAAGTTGGAGCATGATCTTCCTTAATGCATCAATTGACTCCTTCATTTTTAAGTTAGTAGAGTGATTATTTTTCAGCATTTCAACCATTACTAGGGAATCCATTTCCAATTCGCAATTTACATAGCCATGATGCATACACCATTGAACACCAAAGAGAGCTGCTTGGGCTTCTGCCAGTTTGTTACTAGAGCATACCACTGGAATTGAGCATGCCATAATCATACCACCTGTATGATCTCTAACAACCCCGCCTATTCCTACTTTTCCTTCCGCGAAACTGCTATCACTGTTGATCTTAAGTCTCTTTTCAAGTGGTCTTAACCACTTAAAAATCTTCCATCTAAGAATTGGTTTGAGTCTTTCAACTACTTCACATTGTTCCAATCATGAATTTCCAAAGTTACAATTTTTAAAGGTTCTTCCAATCATGAATTTCCAAAGTTACAATTTTTAAAGGTTCTTCCCATCATCATTTTGATTATCCACCAGGACTGGTGTTCCACGGTTCCCTGCCACATTTTCTTCTGCTCCCCGTACCTAACGGGCATATGTGCTTCCAAATTTCCCACACAATCACAATTGGTGTAACATAAGACCATTTTATGTACCACATTCTTTAGTTTAGTCCCCCACCATTTCTTTAGCATACTGTTAATGGATATGGCCCTATCATCAATACCCAATGGTCCACTAAACTTCCTCCACATTCTGTTAGTAGCTTCCTCATTCAGAAATACGTGTTCAAGAGCTTCCCTCTTTGGATCATTGCAACAGACACACTCTGATACAATATTGCTTCCAAAAAATCTCATAGTATCATCAAGGGCAACTTCCTTTGTATCAATCTCCAAGACAAGAATGATAATTTAAAAGGGAGCTTTGGATGCCATACCTTATACCTAAATGGATCCTTCTACCTTGGGATGTTAGAGAGGAGATGAGTCGACTTGGTTGAGAACTGCCCATCTGCTGAAGGGTCCCAAACAGCATAGTCTTTTGCGTTTGGATCTCCAATCTTTATTTTGGATATTTGGCTAATAAATTGCTCAGGTATGATCTCTACTAGCTTCGTAACATTCCATGTGCCTCCTTGAATGTAATCTTCCACCTTGTCTTTAGCAAACTTTGCTTGACATGGGATTAGCTCAGCCAGTGCCCCTTTTCATGTCCAGTTATCCCACCACAAATTGTTGTTGCCCATTTGAATTTTTCAAGTCAGGTTCTATTTTACTTTTCTCTTGATCTGCATCATCTTTCCCTATGTATGGGATTGTTTTGAGCTGCTAGCCTTAGCAACATGATGAACTCTTGAACAATGCTTTGCTTGAAAGAATGATGCCCATAGAGAATCTTCAGTTATGAATTTCCACCACCTTTTATAAGCAAATGAGTCGCTTATTACTTCCATTCTCTTAATTCTAATTTCTCCTTCCTCTTTTGGGTAGCACAGGTTTTCCCAAGTAGACCAATGATACCTTTGCTTTTCATTACTTGTACCCCAAAAGTATCTCGCTAAGTGCCTTTCCATTAACTTCAAAGTAGCCTTAGGAGGGTTCATTGCTGCTAGGATATATGTTGGAAGTGATTGGAGTACATGTTTGATCAGTATGGCCTTTCCTCTACTGGATAGTAGCTTGCATTTTCAGCTAGAGATTCTTTTAATAATCTTGGTGAGGAGCTCTTCAAAGTAACTTAACTTTTTTTCCTTCCTATATATAAGGGGAAACCCAAATAATTGAAAGGAAACCGCTTATGCTTGTAACTAATCTTGTGTATCATTCTATGTCACAACCCGAATTTTCCATCCTCGAGAATCGTGATGGCATCTACTCGTGAAAGCTAGAAAAGCAGAGTATTATAATTCATTAGCCTTTTTACTAAGCATGTTCAGTAGTTCATAGTAACAAGTGATTAATTAGCGGAATAGATTAGATAACCAGAAATGCGGAAGACGAAAACTTAATAGTTTAATCCAACATTGCTACATAATCTAAAGTACAATACTACCTAGAATTTGGTGTTACAAGTCATGGACTATCTAAGAATACTACAAATAAGGTCTGAATGGAAATACACAAACCTATCTCTGAATAAGTAAAATGAGAAAGAGAAATGATAGGAGGAGACGCCAAGGCTCGCGGATGTCTGCAGGACTACCTGGGGTCGCCTGAATGGACTGAAGAGAGCACCATCACTGCGGTCTAAACGCTCCGGTATCAGTGTCTGCACACAATACAGAGTATAGTATCAGCACAACCGACCCCATGTGCTGGTAAGTGCCTAGCCTAACCTCGACGAAATAGTGACGAGGCTAGGACCAGACTACCAAATAATCTTGTGCAGTTAAATCATATACATCGGAATATAAAGGCAAATACTTACATTTAAAGATAGGAGAGGGAAACATGCTGCGGGTATTAGGTAACAGCAGAAATCAATAGAGAAATGCAAAGAATGCCATAATTCAGTTACCAGCTAAAGATAAGGAAATAAGGAACAAGTGTACATGTAATACCGTTGCAATCGTGCAAACTGATCCCATTTCATATTGTACCGTTGTAGGCGTGCAACCCGCTCCCATTTCATATAATACCATTGTAGGCGTGCAACCCGCTCCCATTTCATATAGTACTGTTGCAAGCATGCAACCCTCTCCCATTTCATATAATATCGTTGCAGGCGTGCAACTTGCTACCATTTCGTATGATACCATTGCAAGAGCGCAACCCGCTCCCATTTCGTATAATACCGTTGCAGGCGTGCAACACGCTCCCATTTCATATGATATTGTTGCAGGCGTGCAACCCGCTCCCATTTCGTATATCAACACCAATCATAAAAGAATACCGATAGAGAAACAATAACATGACAACAACATCCCGGCAAGGGTACAATAATATAACAACAACAACATCCCGGCAAGGGAACAATAATATAACAACAACATCTCAGCAAAGGAACAATAATAGAAGTCAACATACTAAGCATGAATAAACCACAACGGAGACACAACAATTACAATGCAAGACTCACGGGCATGCTTGACGCCGACATATAGATACTCGTCACCATGCCTAACGTCGTACTCCACAATTAACACATAGCAAATAAGACACAACTGCTAATCCCTCAAGCTAAGGTTAGACCAAACACTTACCTCAAACTTCCACGACCAACTCAAGCCTCAAACACCGCTTTTCCTTTAGAATTCGCCTCTAAATTACTTGTATCTAGTCCAAATTAATTTAACAACATCAATAAATGCTAAAGAATTCATACCCAATGCTTAATTATAGGTTTTCTATCATTTTCCCCAAAAAGTCAAAAATCGACCCTGGGCCCGCTTGGTCGAAACTCAAGGATCATACCAAAACCAGATCACATATTCACCCACGAGCCCAAATATGCAATTAGTTTCGAAATTCGATCCCAAAATGAGGTCTAAATCCCAATTAATCAAAAAGCCCTAACTCTACCCAAATTCCTAATTTCTACCATAAAAATCCTAGATTTTAGGATGAAAATTGATGAAATGCAATGGGAAATCTAAAGAAGACGGTTTAGAATCATATACCAATGCTTTGGGGAAGAAATTATTCTTTGAAAATCGAATCAATGCTCCTAAATTTTGAAAATATGAAGTAAATGGGTTCTGCCCGTTTTTGTGACTGTTTTAAAAAAATGACTATGCAGGCCTTCATCGCGTTCGCGATGGGCCTGTTGCGTTCGCGATAGGTCAGGCTCAGTAGCCTTGTATTCGCATTAAGTGGCTCGCATTCATGGAGATTTGACTCCTCAAGCCTTCGCGTCCGCGGGCCAGTAGCTACGTTCACGTAGAACAAAATACCCTTTCCCCCAGCCCCAGCCCAAAGGCCTTCGCGTTTGCGATATCAGGTCCGCGTTCGCGAAGGGTAGCACCCCCAAGGCTTCGCGTTCGTATAGAAGGAAAATTCCTTCAACCTGAATTAACCTTCGCATTCACGAGAGTACTTCCGCGAACGCGAAGAACAAAACTTCAGAATAATAGAAACTGAAAACATGCAACGTTTCTAAATGTAAAAATATCCCGAAACCCATCCGAAACTCACCCGAGCCCTCGGAGCTCCAAACCAAACATGCATACTAACCCAAAAACATCATATGGACTTATTCATGCGATCAAATTGCCAAATTAACTCCTTTAACAACGAATTTAGCTTCAAAATCATAGAAAAATCTAAAGAACACTTAAGTTTCAAATTTCACAACTAAGGGTCCGATTCACGTCGTTTCAAGTCCGTTTCTTACCAAATTTTACAGGCTCGATCTAAACGACATATATGACCTGTACCAGGCCTTAAAACCAAGATACAGGCCCGATACCATCAATTTCAAAAAGCATTCAAATTTTTAAAAACTCATATATATTCTAGAAAATAATTTTCCTTAAAAATTTATTTCTTGGGCTTGGGACCTCAGAATTCGATTATGGGCATATGCCCAAGTCCCATATCTTCCTACGGACCCTCCGGGACCGTCGAATCACGGGTCCGGGTCCGTTTACCCAAAATGTTGATCGGAGTCAACTCAAATTCATTTTAAAAGCAAAATTTACCATTTTTTACAGATTTTTACATAATGGCTTTCCGGATATATGCTCGGACTGCGCACACAAATCGAGGTGAGCAAATAGGAGGTTTTTAGGACTCGGGACACATAATTTATTTCTAAAACAAGTGATGACCTTTCGAGTCACCACATTCTCCACCTCTAAAACAACCGTTCGTCCTCAAAAGGACATAAGAAGAAAGTACTTGACTCGGAGAAAAGATGGGGATAACGGCTCTACATATCAGACTCGGACTCCCAGGTCGATGCCTCAACATGCTGACCTCTCCACTGAATATGAACAGAAGGGAAACTCTTCGACCTTAACTGACGAACCTGCCGGTCTAGAACAACTACCGACTTCTCCTCATAGGACAAGTCCTTGTCCAACTGGATAGTGCTGAAGTCTAACACGTTGGATGGATCACCGTGATACTTCCGAAGCATGGACACATGAAACACTGGGTGCACGACTGATAAGCTCGGCGGAAACGCAAGTCTGTAAGCCATATTTCATACTCGATCATGAATCTCAAACGGGCCAATGAACCTAGGGCTAAGCTTGCCCTTCTTTCAAAATCTCATCACGCCCTTCATAGGCGACACTCGAAGCAACAACCTCTCGCCGACTATGAATGACGCATCACGAACCTTACAATCGACATAACTATTTTGTTTGGACTGAGCTGTACGAAGCCTATCCTGAATGATCCTGACCTTGTCCAAGGTATCCTGTACTAGATCCGTACCCAACAACCGAGCCTCTCCCTGCTCAAACCATTCAACCAACACCGCCTACCATATAAAGCTTTATAAGGAGCCATCTGGATACTCGACTGGTAGCTATTGTTGTAGGTAAACTCTGCTAAAGGAAAAAACTGATCCCACGAACCTCCAAAGTCAATGACACAAGCTCAAAGCATATCCTCCAAAATCTAAATAGTATGCTCGGATTGCCCATCCGTCTGAGGATGAAATGATGTGCTTAACTCACACTGAATTGCTCTCCATAATTGCAAGGTAAACTGTATACCTCGATCATAAATGATAGACACGGGCACACCATAAAGATGAACAATCTCCCGGATATAGATCTCAGCTAATCTCTCGAAAGAATAGGAGACTGCCACAGGAATGAAATGCGCTGACTTAGTCAGCCTATCAACAATAACCCAAACTGCATCGAACTTCCTCTTAGTTCGTAGGAGTCCAACAACAAAGTCCATAGTGATACGCTCCCACTTTCACTCGTGAAGCTCAATCCTCTAAAACAAACCACCAGGTCTCTGATGCTCGTACTTTACTTGCTGGCAATTCAAACACCGAGCCACATACACAATAATATCTTTCTTTATCCTCCTCCACCAATAATGCTGTCGCAAATCCTGATACATCTTAGCGATGCCCGGATGAATAGAGTACCGGGAACTATGGGCTTTCTCTAAAATCAACTCTCAAAGTCCATCCATATTAGGCACACAAACTCGACCCTATAGCCTCAAAACCCCAGCATCTCCTAATGTAACCTGCTTGGCACCACCGTGCTGCACCGTGTCCCTAAGGACACACAAATGAGGATTATCATACTGCCGATCTTGAATACGTTCCAATAATGAAAAATGAGCGACTGTGCAAGCTAATACACGGTTGGGCTTAGAAACATCCAACTTCACGAACTAATTGGCCAAAGCCTGAACATCCAAAGCAAGTGGTCTCTCATCGACCGGAATATACGCAAGACTGCCCAAACTGGATGACTTCCTACTCAAAGCATCGGCCACCACATTGGCCTTCCCCGGGTGATATAAGATGGTGATATCATAGTCTTTCAATAGCTCCAACCACCTTCTCTACCTCAAATTTAGCTCCTTCTGCTTGAACAAATATTGTAGCCTCTTGTGATCCGTGAACACCTCATATGACACACCGTACAGATAACGCCTCTAAATCTTTAACGTGTGAACAATGATTGCTAACTCCAAATCATGAACCCGATAATTCTTCTCATGAATCTTCAACTGACGCGAAGCATAAGCAATGCTCTTGCCATCCTGCATCAACACCGTACCAAGTCCAATGCGAGATGCATCACAATAAAGTGTATATAGCTTTGAACCTGTGGGAAAAACCAACACTGGCACCGTAGTCAAAGCCGTCTTGAGCTTTTGAAATCTCGCCTCACACTCATCCGACCACCTGAATTAGGCACCCTTCTGGGTCAACCTGGTCATCGGGGCTGCAATATATGAAAACCCCTCCACAAACTGACGATAATAGCCTGCCAAACCCAAGAAACTACGAATATTTGTAGCTGATGCGGGTCTAGGCCAGTCCTTGACTGCCTCTATCTTCTTTGGATCTACCTGAATACCTTCTGCTGAAACAACATGACCCAAGAAAGCAACTGACCCCAACCAAAACTCGCACTTCGAAAACTTAGCATACAACTGACTATCTCTCAAAGTCTGAAGAACAACTCTCAGATGCTGCTCATGATCCTCCCAACTGCGGGAATAAATCAAAATATCATCAATGAAGACTATCACGAATAAATCCAAGTAAGGCCTGAACACTCAGTTCATTAAATCCATAGAGGTTGCTGGGGCATTTGTCAACCCCAATGACATCACCAAGAACTCATAATGCCCGTACCGAGTGAGAAAAAGCTGTCTTAGGGACATCAGATGCCCTAATCCTCAACTGATGGTAGCTAGATCCCAAGTCAATCTTCAAAAATACCTTAGCACCCTAAAGCTGATCAAACAAATCATCAATCCTTGGGAATGGATATTTATTCTTGATTGTAACCTTTTTCAACTGCCGGTAACCTATACACATTCGCATCGATCCATCCTTCTTCTTAACAAACAACACCAGCGCACCCCAAGGCGAGACACTAGGTCTAATGAAGCCTTTCTAAAGCAAGTTTTGCAACTGCTCCTTCAATTCCTCCAACTCAGGCGGGGCCATACGATACAACAGAATAGAAATGGGCTAAGTGCCCGAAGCCAAATCAATGCAGAAGTCAATATCCTTGTCGGGTGGCATACCCTACAGGTCTAAAGGAAATACCTCAGGAAACTCACGAACAATAGGAACAGAATCCATAGAAGGAACCTCAACACTAGAATCATGAACATATGCCAAATAGGCTAAACACCCCTTCTCGGCCATACGTCGAGCCTTTATATATGAGATAACACTACGGGTAGAATAACCAGGAGTCCTTTCCACTCCTTTCCACTCTAAATGAGGCAAACCCAGCAAGGATAAGGTTACAGTCTTGGCATGACGGTCCAAGATCGCGTGGTAAGGTGATAACTAATCCATCCCTAATATGACATCAAAATCAACCTTATCCAGAAGTAATAAGTCTACTCGGGTCTCAAGACCGACAATCACAACTATACAAGAATGATGAACATGATCTACCATAATAGAATCACCCATTGATGTAGACACATATACAGGAGCACTCAAAGAATCACTAGGCATGATCATATACGGTGCAAAATAAGATAACACATAGGAGTATGTAGACCCTGGATCAAATAGCACTGAAGCATCCCTACTACAAACTAGAACAGTAACTGTAATAACTGCATCGGAAGCCTCAACCTCAAGCCTGGCTAGAAGAGCATAACATCGGGGCTAGACCCCACTACTCTGAAATACATATCTGCGACGGCCTACTACTGGCTGGCCTCCACCTCTAGCGGCCTGAACTCTACCTCTGATACCTATACCTCTAGAACCTCTACCTCCACCTCTAGCTGGCTGGGTGGACGGTAGAACACTTGGTGCCTGAACCATGGCACGGGAACCCTGGTGTTGAGAATTGCTCGTTGCTCGAGGACAAAATCTAGCAATATGCCTCGTGTCGTCACAAGTAAAACAAGCCTTCTACTGTTGAAACTGACTACCCTAAAAGCTCAAGAGCAAATGAGCACTGATAGGAGCTGGTGATGCACTATAGGACTGCTAATCAGAATACTGAATATGAGAACCATAGCCACCGGGGGCACCGTGAGAAGTCTGAAGTGCTGACTGAAAAGGCCTAGGTGGATAGCATCTACCAAAATAATCCCTGCCTCCAGATGAAGCACCACTAAATCTGCTTGAATGACGAGGCCTCTTGTCAGACCCCTGACTACCGTTCTGTGATAGAACCATCTCAACCCTCCTGGCCACATTGGCCGCATCCTAAAAGGAAATATCACACCCCATTTCCTTAACCATCTAAAGTCGAATAGGATGAATGATTCCCTAAATGAACCTCCTCACTCTCTCTCCCTCTCCCTCTCGATGGGAAGTATAAGAAGAGCATGATGGGCCAAGTTAATAAATTTGGTCTCGTACTGAGTAACAGTTATAGAACCCTGCTGGAGATGCTCAAACTGCCTCCAATAGATCTCTCTCTGAGTGATAGGAAGAAACTTCTCCAAAAATATCTAAGAAAACTAATCCCAAGTAAAAGCTGGTGACCCAACTGGTCTAGCCAAACAATAATCTCTCCACCAAGTCATGGCGGATCCCAATAAGCAAAAAGTAGCAAAGTCGACCCCATTGGTCTCCAATATCCCCATGTTCCTGAAAATCTCATGAAAGATGTCTAAATAATCCTGGAGATCCTCAGAAGATGCATCGGTGAAAGTGGTAGTGAAGAGATTAGTAAACCTGTCCAATCTCCACAAGGCATTAGCAGACATAGCTGTTCCATCACCGGTCTGAGCTACCATACCCAGCTGAGCTGTCGGAGTCTGAAACTGGGGAGCCATCTGCTCCGGGGTGCTAGTAGCAGGAGTCTGGGCTCCTCCTCCAGCCTGAGAGACTGTTGGTGTTATAGGAAGTAAACCTGCCCGGTGACACTCTCCATAAGGCCCACTAGATGGACCAGAGCATCCTGGAGTACTGGGGTAGCAATGAACCCCTTTGGGACCTGAGTTGGGCCCACCGAAACTGCCTGTGTTGGAACCTCATCATCATACTCAACCTGAGGCTCCGCCGCTGGTGTTGCTACTCTAGGCTGAGCTTTGCCCCTACCTCGGCCTCTAGCACAACCTCGCCCTTTGCCCCTCACAGCAGTTGCTACTGGGGGCTCGGGCTGCTGATCAGTGGATGAGGAAGTGCGTGTTCTCACCATCTGCGAAAGAACAATGTAAAAATTCAACTAGCATTGAGAAACCAAACTGCACGACAGAAAAGAATAGATGTGCAGTTTTCCTAACTCTGTAGCCTATAGGGGATAAATACAGACGTCTCTGTACCGATCTCTCAAACTCTACTAAGCTTGTCCGTGAATTGTGAGACCTGAGTAACCTAGAGCACTAATACCAACTTGTCACGATCCGGATTTCCCACCCTCGGGATTTGTGATGGTGCCTACTCATGAAAGCTAGGCAAGCCTAGTATTATAAATTCATTACCATGTTTATTAAGAATGTTCAACAGGTCACAGTAATAAGTGATTAAACAACGGAATAGATTAGATTACAAGAAATGCAGAAGATGAAAACTTAATAGCTTAACCCAACATTTCTACATAATCTGAAGTACAGTACTACCCAAAATTTGGTGTCACAAGTCATGGACTATCTAAGAATACTAAAAATAAGGTCTGAATGGAAATACACAAATCTGTCTCTAAATAAGGAAAAACAGAAAGTGAAATGATAGGAGGAGACGCCAAGGCCCGCGGACGTCTGCAGGACTACCTGTCGCGCCCTCTTTTCCTCTGCGGAAATCGGGTTTATGACACTTGGAGTGCAACTCATTCCTTTTAGGAATTAGGTTTGCATTTGAAGAGTCGCCACCTAATGATTAGGGTGCATTAGGACACCAGAAGAGTTTGATTTGGATAACCAGAGACAGGGTAATGGCTCGAAATTATTCTAAGGGGAAGGTGTTAGTACCCTTCAGAATCCACTAGTGTGGTTCCCGGCCAGACAATTATTGTGAATTGAGGTGCAATTAATATATAGGGAGATAAGGCTCAAATAAGAGGGGATTTCAACATATAATGGTTTGGAAGAACAATTAGAAAAGCAGATTTTTAATGATGAAAGAAATAAAGAATAAAGGAAAGGGAAGGGTCCTAGGTTTATTAAAAATATGGATCACCCCACACAATGTCTGGTAATCACCCTCAATGAGGGGATACACGTAACATTATCGCGTGGTCATCATATCCATATCTACCCATCCCACTCCTTTAAGGTATTTAAAGTGTGGATTGGTATCGATTACTTATTTGCATGCTATTACCCGTCTCACTCCTATCAGTCCCGGAGGCACTTTACTAATCCTAAAAAGGGAAGGATATTAGGCTTATTTGGAGTTTCAAAGGTAAAAAATCTAAGGCGACATACAAAAATACATATTGCATATTTTGGGAACACACATAAAAACAAACAAAGGCTCATATATACCTCCTCAAACAAAGAAATTATATAATTAGCATGACTTGCACATACTATTTAGGTCTAATTAAAATACCAAAGACGAGGGAGTTTAAATGTTGAGGAAGATTGGTTTATTACATAACTCAGATAAGAAGCCCGAATTAGGCCTGCATGTTGGTTGTAATGATTAATAGAAACGGATTCAGTTTACAGTTATTACTCTAAGCTTGCCTAAGTGTTAAGGCGGGGTCCTATAGACATGATATCTACTGAATTTAGAAGGTGATGAGATAGTAAGGCTCGAAATGAATTGTTTGAAGTCCTACATGCATACTTATTAAACTTGTTAAGCGAGGGACTTAGATTATTAAAAGAGATGCAGAATATACAAAATTAAATAAGTTGATTACAGGGTATGCAGGTTATAGCATCTACTCTTACTGATTTTATATCTAACATTGACTGTGAATGAAAATGAATTAGAATTGCTCGAGGATCCCTATAGGCATGACTTCTATAAATTACTGATTTTAGACGTGGTATCTAATTGCAGAAACCTTATAGACATGATATCTAAATGCAAAAACTTGTTTTAAACCTTATAGGCATGGTATCTAAATGCAGAAACTTGTTTTAACCTTATAGGCATGGTATCTAAATGCAAAAACTTGTTTTAACCTTATAGGCATGGTATCTAAATGCAAAAACTCGTTTTAAACCTTATATGCATGGTATCAAATTGCAGAAACTTGTTTTAACCTTATAGACATGGTATCTAAATGCAGTTTGAATTAGCAGAATTAAGATATTCCTATAGGCATGATTTCTAGGTGAAGTTCGAATATGAAGATGTTGAAACACCCTATAGGCATGGTTTCTAGTTGAAATGTGAATATGCATAAGTTGAAACACCCTATAGGCATGGTTTCTAGTTGAAATTTGAATATGCGGAAGTTGAAATACCCTATAGGCATGGTTTCTAGTTGAAATTTGAATATGCAGAAGTTAAAACACCCTATAGGCATGATTTCTACCCTTGCATGCATAATTACCCATTCCTTTTCCACTAGCCAGCCCCAAATGTTTATTACAACTTATTACAAACCAGAATAATAAATTACATCAGAGAAGTACAAAGAAAAGTACAACCAGAGGAAGCCTGATTCTTGACTTCCTCTTTGAGTTATGAGATAGACCAACTGAAAGACCATTGATCCAAAGCCTTTCTCTAATTTGAGTGTGTCAGAGTTCCCTAAGAGCCTCAATGGGACTCCGGGCAATGCTCACACCCAAATTATATCACAAGAATAGGGACAAGTATAGTGTGGAAGTGCCAGCCCTCAAGTGTCCAAGTTTAGAGGGAGCTCAATGGGTCCCAAGGCAAGGCTCACAAAAGGGGGTAAAACTTAAGTCTAAGAGAGAGTGCAAGTGAAGAAACAGAGCTTTAAGAAAAGAAGAGGGAAAGAGGTGCTGGGAAACAGTTATGGAGTGAAGGATTTCACACAAAGGGGTTCAGGGATTGGAAACTGCAAAGAGCTTATGTACTTAGGCATTAGTTAATTCTGGGCATGCACAACAATAGGTAGTGATGTTATGCTTACAAAATCAACCAGAATACACAACATATAATGGTAACATAGAGATTATGATCTCAGGGGAATCAAGTTTGAGCCATAGACAACAATAATTAATACTGTCATGCCTCAAATAAATCATTAGTATCAAACACAGTGGGGTAGGGGTTTAGGATGGATAATAGATTCAGAACAGGCAGAAGTGAATTACAACATGCTTAGAATAAAGTACTGGATTAAACACAAGCAGTAAGCTGACAAGAAAACAAAAGTATTAAGTAAACATATTGATGTGATGCTGAAATCTTAATCAGGACATACCAGTTAAAAGAAGCAAAAATACAGTAAAAGGAGGTAGACGAACTTTGAAAACAGGCCATAGTACAAGTAGTAAAAGAGAATATTTTGAGTATGAGTGGGAGTTCAGAAACTAAGAGTGTTCGTGTGTTTGTGTTAATGAAAGATCAGGGTATTTATAGTTTGAAAATAGGTGGAAAATAAGGCAAGAGTCATAGTTTAGCATCAATTATGGAACTATGTACTAATTAAAATCAAATCAGTAGTAAGGACTTCCTTTAATTAAGGAGTTAAAATCAAACGATAATGGGTAGAAAACATTTAAGGAAAGAAATCAAGTAGAGCATCATGTGCAGAATAGAAAATTAGGGGTAAGTACATAGGGATTTAATTAAGGGAAGAATCTTTGAAATACTCGGTTAACCAAATAAGGTAAGAAACAAAATAAAATTACAGAATATGGAGACAATCAGCACATAGTAAATCAAGGAGTCAGGGATTCGAGATTACTGAGTTGGGGAGAATAACATGGGTTCCCATGAATAAACAAATAAACCAAGTTAAAGACTAGAGAATAAAAAGTCTAAAGGGAAGTTTTCAAATCAATCCAAGAAACAGGGAAATCAGTAAAACAAGGAAAGAATCAATTACTTAACACACGAGTGCAATCAAAGTTATGCAAGGAGTGGTTTTAAATCAGTTCACAATCGAAAGTCCTTTTAGAGGGAAATTTAGCATATAAAAGAGTCCATAAACATTAGGCATGCGAGGTTAAACTCTGGCAAAGAGAAGTAGCATAACTACAAAGTCAATAGACATTGAAACATAGTAGTCACATAGGTCAGCTTAGTAATTGGGAAAAAAGGGTATCAGAAGCATGCAAAAGGGTCAAGCAAAAGACCTTTATGAAAAATATAGTCTAATTTCAATGATTGCAGGAAATCAAATCGCATAGAGAAACATCAGTTGAAATGAAAAAGTTTCAAATCCAGTCGAGCAACTTCAAACAGGTGAAATAGCTTCATAAGCTTGAATAAGCCCCAAATAAATTAGGGTTTTGAAACCAGTCAAATTCAGGGATGATGAGCAAGAAAATCACACAACACATAGTCTTAGAACTAGAATGAACCCAAAGTTTTAGGGTTTTCACCATCAACCGAGTCTAGAGATGAAAAAATAAATAATCGAACAAATGCTAACACGAAATATATTTAGAGAAACTAAGACTCTTGACATGCAATCTCCAGTAAAATAACGACATAAGGAAACACAGTAGAACATGTCAAAAATCAGAGAAAGCTTAGAAATAACTTAACAAAAACCTAAATTGGAAAAGATAAAGGGGTTTTGAAGGTAAAGTTTTGAAAGACACTTTGAGAAAAACGTTTAGAAGTCGAGACTGAGCACAGATCTAAAATAGATCTAAAAGAAATTGGAAGAACCTCAAAGGTTAGGGTTTCAGAAGAAACCCATATGGTGAAAAAGGCTTGGACAATCATCGATGTAAGCAGGAGAAGTCAAGAATCAGGCTTGAATATCCATGACTTGCCGGAGCAAAGTCAAAGATGACCAGAGACAGCCATAGAACTGAAATCAACCAAGGTCTGGACCAAAATTTCCAGGATTCAGCCTTGAAACCGTGATAATCAGGCATATATAAGACAAATGAGGTAGATACAGGCCTCCGATGGCTTTGGAAGCCATTGATTTGGACGATTTTAGGTGGTGGTTGAGGGTTGTGGCTAGGTTTTGTGAGAGAGTTTGAGAGAGAATTGGTAATCAGAGGCGGCTGGGGGTGTGAAATGGGGTAAGGGTTAGGGGTCATTTGAATTAAAAAAGGAAAGGGGGCCTGGGGCCTGGATTGATCGCGTACGTGGAGTGATTTGACGGGGTTGGGTTTTCGGTTCACACGGAGATTGGTTCAGGGTAATTGGGTTACAAATTGGGGTTTAATTCAGGCCACAATTGAAATACATTTGGGCTATATTTTAAATAGCCACATTTCCCTTATTTTATTTTATAAAAATTAGTAAATTAATTTCTGGAAATAAATTAAAGATACTAAATGATTAATAATGCATAATTATCAAATTAAAAATATTGGTACTAATTTTATAGACATAAATGTAATTAAATCTAAAAGAGGCTAATATTGTAATTATATGCAATTTAGCTTTAAAAATACTAAATAAATTTGTAAAAATATGAAAAAATTATTTTAGCTATATTTTAGTATAAATATGAGAGTCCAATAAGTGAATCACTAAAATGACAATTTTGGGAGTAATTATTGGGGTTTTTTGAATAAAATAGGGCAATAAATTGATTAAAAAATATTTTAAAAATTAAGGAAAAATAATAAAACGTTTGGACATATTTATATATGCTATTTTGAAAGTATTTTACATATTAAAATATATAAAAAAAATTGGGTATCAACAGCTACCTCTCTTTACCCCGGAAGGATGAAAGAATTGTCGGGTAAAGATATGATGATTAATTTTGACCTGGCGAAACGGTTTGAAGAGGTTTGGTCATGCTCTGGCTTCTGAGCTGCCTAAATATCTCTGATCTTACATGAATCAGGCCATATGTAGTTCAGAATCCGTTGGCGGAATATGCTGATGGAGACTCCTCAAGAACGAACGCGATATTTAGGACAGGGTGAATGGCTAAGGTCTAATAGGGATGCGGGAACTGAAGCGGGATCACTCCTGCCGAGACGGCCATTGCTCGCCGGTTTACCTACAAATAAGCAATCCAAGCATATATTGTGCGTGAATTTAAACGTGATGCAAATTCCCATCAGACCATGAATGTTGTCTTTGGACGGTTAGGATGAAATCCTTAGACCATGATGTCCAGGGCCATGAAGCGTATAATAATAAAGGATTCACAGGCCATGAAATGATGCTCTCGGGCTATGAGAATGATGCCTCCGAACCATGATATCTTTGAATAATGATATGTAAAAGATTAAAGGGATCCTCAGGATATGGCATGGTGTTCTCGGGCTATGCAAATGGTGCCTTTAAACAATGACGCCCTCGGATAATTTGGCGATTGTGAGCACGTGATTTTTGCCATATATATGAATTATTCCCAAAAATTCAAACAAAATGAATTTTCTATTATTTTACAATTTTTGTGAATTTTTATGGTAATTGTTGCATCTTATTTGTGCATTTCAATTCATATGAAAAATATAAAAAATACATTTGCATTTGCATTTAATTTTTCATTTTATTATTAATTAGGGGTTAATTTGTTTTAAAGTAAAATATAAAGAAAATGGCAAAAATAGTTCATTTAGCATTTTTATCATTTAATTGTGAATTGGTCTTGAAATAATTTTAGGCATCAATTAGTTTAGTTTAATTTTTTTTATTTTTTGTAATCTTTATAAATCAAAAAATTAGTAACAAAAAATATAAAGTGGAAAAACAAAAGAGGAAAATAATAGGAAAATAGATGAAAAGAAAAAAAAGGGTACAAAAGGGAGGGCTGCCAAGATTGGGCTCATTTTAATCTTCAAGCCCAAAACCACATCACCCACACCCAGCAAACCCCGGCCAGGCCCAGATTTTTTCCACCCGATCCAGGACCATTTCTCAAAACGACGTCGTTTCTTGTTTGTAATCCTGTCCGTCCAGCAACCCAATCCAACGACCACAGTTGAATTTCACTTTGACATAAGAATGTCCAAAAATCAATTAAACCCTAAAAAGCATAAGCTGCTTTCCTCGTATCTCTGTAACGCCGCCGGAAGTCGCCGCCGGCGACGACGACACCTTCACCAATCCGTCCCAAAATAACACTCCAAATTCTTCTCTTCGAATCTTACTCAAATGCGTCGAATCTTCGTTGGAAAGTTTTCCGGCCACGACGCCAGTTATGCCAATGCCCGCCAAATCAACAACGTAGATTCTCCTCAGCCTACTCATCTCAAATACCTAAGTCCCTTCCCTCAAATATGACCGGAATTGTTCGAATTTTGATCTGAACATTTCCGGCCAAAACCTTAAATGCGCCAAATTGTACCAAATTGGCACAATATGATCCTTTCACCATCTGCATGAAGATTTCACCGTCTAGGGCGTTCAAATAACATCGAAAATGGCCGAATTGAAAGATGTTAATTGGCCGGAGTTTTTTTTACAGGTAAGTCTGCTTTTCCTTTTGTGTTTTGTTTTCTTAGTTCCTAATTAGTTTAGTTTGCATTGTTCTTTGCTGATTAGTTCAATATTCTTTCAATTTCCACATGATTCTTTAGCCTAGCTCAAGCCGAGTTAATTAGTTTCATTAGAACAACTGTCTGAGTTAGTTTCTGCTTTATCGATGCTGTGTTTCTCATGTTCTAATTGACTGATTAAGTTTTAGTTTGTTTAATTTTTGGTTTAGTATGATTGAAGTCTTTTTTGTTTGATCTAGTTGCTGATTATGTTCTTCAGATTATATTAGCTTAGTTTAAACTCTTTTTAAACTTCAATTAGTTTAGTGATAGCTTAGGTTTAAATGACTAGTTTTATTGTTAGTTTGTTTAGTGTTAGGGGGTTTGGGTCGATTAAGTTGGGGTTAGTTTAGATAGGGGGTAAATTTCAGGGATTAGGAGTTGGTTTGGTTATAGTTGTAGTTTTAGTTTAATTCCAAGGGCAATTGGGGAAATTCAGGGCATGGAATCTAGCTAGAATTCCCTAGAAGCTTCTAGGTGTGGGTGTTAAGGTACTTTCAGTTAAAATAAAAGGTATGACTTGAGTCACAAAGCAAGAATAAAGGACTAAACTGAAAATTGAATAAGGAATTAAAAAGAAGGCTAAAAATCTGTGGAGCTCACTTTGTGCCTATAAAAAGCATGCATTTTGCCTTGTTGAGGGGCTCTTTTTTTTTTCGGCTCCAAATTCCTCCCAAACTCCCTCTCTTTGATTTTTAGATCTTAGCTTAGCTCCAAATCTTCAGAGATCATAAAAAAAACAAAACAACAAAATACTGAAAAATAAAAAAAATATACTGTTTCATCGAGAATTTTGCAGATCTGATTCTGATATTGGCTAGTTTTCCTCACATTTTGATAGTTTCCATTAAGTTTTGGGTTTATTGAAGTAGTGTGGTGCTGTTCAAGTGGTTTCATGTCTGCTGGGGTTGAAATTGGGGTAGCTTTGGATTTCTGGTTTTGTTTTGGTCACCTAGAGGGGGCTGGAATTACTCTGCAGCTTACAGTTCCTATTTTCAGTGTATTTAAGTTCAATTGAGTCCATTGGGTTTGGTTACTTGCTGTTGCTGTTGATTTTCAAACTTATTCTAGGCTGTGCATTTGGATCTAATTGGAACTCCATTGGCCTGCTGTGTTTAAGCTACTGTTGACTTCCTTTTGTTCTTTGTTCTATTGAAATCCAGGTACACATTGTAACTTCTCTAATGAAATGGAAACGCCAGTGCATTTTAATGTTGGCTGAAACTCCTGCTGTGTTTAGTCGTTTTGGCCTTGTATTTATTTAGTTTTGTGGTATTGAAACTGTATCAAATTAGTTGTGTTACCTCAATTTGTTTATGGACCAGTAGATCTAAGATCTGTGCTTAAAGTGGACTCTGTGATTATTATTCTTAGGCTGAAGTGAGTAATGTCAATAGGCCATCATTCAGTTAATTTGTTTGGTTTATATGTGTGTTAGTTTTGGCTAAACAATTATAGAATTTAGTTTGTTATAGGTTAAACATGTCATTATAGTTAGTTTGTTATAGTTCGCATGTTCCCAAGCTCATTAAAATACAATAGTGTTTAAGCTCAGAAATAGGAATTCTGATAATGAACCAAAGTCTGATATAACAGTTAGCATGTTTAAATTTATTGTCGTTTCGTAATTGACAACTGGGATCTCGTATTGTTATTGGCAGAGTTAATGGCTATAGTATTGATAAATCTAACTTTGACAGTAAATTGATTGTTTACCTTTTAAGGTCAGAAGGGTGTGATGGTCTATTTAGATGATTTTTAAAATTGACATGCTATAGTCTCGTTCAATTGAGTGAAATATCGTGCTAGTTTCAGTGGGTGTTTGGTTTGGATTCAATTTGGAGTAATATGTTCAAATTGTGGTTTGCTAATTCAAGGATTCGATCCTTTAGCCTCATGAATGAGGCCTGTTCCATCATCGCCCGGATTGGGCCTGCCTGAGGCCCACTGTTGAAAGCTCTGATCCAGCGTACATATTGGGCTTCTGGACCCAAGTCTGAAACAACATTTGACTTGTTAGTGTTTATGCGACAGACTGAAGTTTTTTTTTCTTCTCTATAACAAACCAATTAGGACTTTTTCCTTTATTTTAGAGACAAAATTAAGTAGATAATTGCAGTTGCTCTTAGGTTGGCTTTAAAATAAAACGAGATGAGCCTTGCCAAATACAACTATAAATTGCGGGGCCTTCAATAAATAGTTATGATCAAGTATCTAGAATTCAGGATGGGCCATTTAGCGAATTTCACGGCCTTCCCCAAAGATAAAAATGTGTTAGTCTCTTTAGGTGCGTACTTTAATAAAAATTACCTTCCTAAAATTCGGGCGTACATTTATGTGACCCAAATCCAAATCTCAACGGAGTCAAAATGTGTCAAAAAGCCACGGGTGCACTGGTGCGACGCGGTTCGAGATACGTTTTCACAACGTTGCAATTCTTATTAAAAAATAAATATATAAAAAAGCAGGTTACTAATAAAATGTACATAAGTTAGAACATGTTTTGAAATCAGATACAATCAATACAACAATTGAGCAACCGTGCTAGAACCACGGAATCCGGGAATGCCTAACACCTTCTCCCGGGTTAACAGAATTCCTTACTCGGATTTCTGGTTCGCAGACTGTTAACAGAGTTATATTTTTCCTCAGTTCGAGATTAAAACTGGTGACTTGGGACACCATTGATCTCCCAAGTGGCGACTCTGAATAATTAATAAATAAATCCCGTTCCGATTGTCCTTTAATTGGAAAAACTCCTTTACGCCCTTGCGGGTGTAAGCGAAAAAGGAGGTGTGACAACGATCTTTTAGCCTATGAGATATAGTGTTTGGTGATCTTTCAGCCCATGAGATGCAATAGGTGGCGATCTTTGAACCATGAAAATGTAAATGAAGTGGCGCTCTTTAAGCCATGCAAGCGTAAATAAGGTGACGATCTTTCAGCCATGCAAACGTAAATAAGTTGGCGATCTTTTAGCCATGCAAATGTAAATAAGGTGGCGATCTTTTAGCCATGCAAGTGTAAATAAGGTGGCGATCTTTTAGCCATGCAAACATAAATAAGGTGGCGATCTTTTAGCCATGCAAATGTAAATAAGGTGGCGATCTTTTAGCCATGCAAATGTAAATAAGGTGGCGATCTTTTAGCCATGCAAGTGTAAATAAGGTGGCGATCTTTCAGCCATGCAGATGCAGATAAGGTGGCGATCTTTCAGCTATGCAGATGCAGATGGAGATAGTCTTTAGTCTCGAAAGGCAAAATGGTAGCCTTATGAAATGGAAAAATGCAAATGGAGACAATGTTTAGTCTCGGAAGGCAGCATAGTAGCTTTAAGCAATGCAAAAATGCAGATGAAGATAGTGTTTAGTCTCGGAAGGCAGAATAGTAGCTTTATGCAATGCAAAAATGCAGATGGAGATAGTGTTTAGTCTTGGAAGGCAGAATGGTAGCCTTATGCAATGCAAAAATGCAGATGGAGACAATGTCTAGTCTCGGAAGGCAGAATGGTAGCCTTATGCAATGCAAAAATGCAGATGGAGACAGTGTTTAGTCTCGGAAGGCAGAATGGTAGCCTTATGCAATGAAAAAATACAGATAGAGACAGTGTTTAGTCTCGAAAGGAAGAATGGTAGCCTTATTCAATGCAAAAATATAAATAGAGATAGTGTTTAGTCTCGGAAGGTAGAATGATAGCCTTATGTAATGCAAAAATGCAGATGGAGATAGTGTTTAGTCTCGGAAGGCAGAATGGTAGCCTTATGCAATGCAGAAATAAAAATAAAATGGCAAATGGTAATAGAGTTTTTTAGCTGATAACAGGTTGTGATATTGTGACTGCTGGGGACATTGCGGTATAGAGAATATCACCGATGTGCATGGATAGCAAATGCTGGTAAATGCAACAATTCTGAGAGTTGTATTCGTGAATAATGTTTGTCTTAGGAGTGTATAGTAAGCCAGATGCTTTCGCAATCCAGGTGTCTTTCTTAAAACGGAATTTTGAGGTCCTCCTCAAAATTCTGCCCAGTTTAATGGGTTGATGCTTCTGACGGCTGCTTGCAATGATTGACTGAAATTACTTCGGAATTTTGAGGATCCTCCTCAAAATTCTGCCCCAGTTTCCAATTGCGGGGGGAAATGAAATGTGATGACCCGGCCCGTCATCACGTGAGTTACCGCCTCGTTTTCCTCGTTTTATGCTTCTATATGTTTCATTATAGGTGGTTGGTGAATTTGAAGTAATTCGGATAGAGTTCGGTTAGAAATGAGACAATTAGTCTTTTTAAAAGAAAGTTAGTTTGGAAAAGTCAACCGGATGTTGACTTATGAGTTAGAGGACTCGGAATGGATTTTTGATGATTCGACTAGTTTCGAGTGATGATTTGTGACTTAGGAGCGCAATCGGAATTGAATTTAGAGGTCTGGTGTAGAATTAGGCTTGAATTGGCTAAGTTTGAATTTCGGCGAATTCCAGTGGGTAGGTGAGATTTTGATCCGAGGGTCGGAATGGAATTTCGAGAATTGCAGTAGCTCTGTTAGGTGATTTTGGATATGTCTGCAAATTTTCAGGTCATTCGGACATCGTTTGGTCGGGTTTTTGATTGAATGCGCATTTCGGAAGTTTTGATGAAAACAAGGCTTGAGTCCGATGTATTTATTGGTTTTAGCATTTTTTGACGTGTTTTGAGGATTGGAACAAGTTTGAATAAGGTTATAGGATGTGTTGGTGTTTTTGGTTGAGGTCCTGGGGGCATCGGTGTGATTTTGGGTGGTTAAACGGGAAATTTGGAAGATGTTGCAGGTTTGAAACTTTTGGCCTTCTGTTGTTTCCGCATCTGCAGAAAAGGAGCCACAGAAGCGCTTCTGCAGGTGCGGTGGGATGGCCGCATAAGCGGTCAGGCATGGCCCAGGGAAATTCCACATAAGCGGACTAAGGGTCGCTTCAGCAGTTCCGCTTAAGCGGATAATTCACCACAGAAGCGGTCCCCCGAACTTTTAAGTGAGACCGCATAAGCGGTCATTGTGTCACATAAGCGATACCGCAGGTGCGGTTAAATGACCGCAGAAGCAGAAATCGGGCCTGTGTTTAATGAACAGTGTTCGCGATTTTCAGAAGTTAAGAAAATATTAAGGACTTCGACTAGGGCTGTTCTTGGGCGATTTTGAGGAGAAATCGAAGGAGCTTCATCAAGTAAGAACTATTAGCCACGGAATATGTTATTTTGGTGTAAAAACATTGATTAAATACTGAATTTCAAGGATTTAAAGGTTAAAAATGGAGGTTAGGGTTTGAAAACTCAAGAGAGTTTAAATATGAGTTTGGAGGAGCAAACGAACTCCGATTTTTGTAAATTTGATATGCATAGACTCGTGGTGAGACGAGAAATCCAGTGATGTAAATTTCAGAATTTTTCGAGAAGTGGTCCCGGGGCTCGGGTTTTACCAACTTCGTGATTTTTAGTATTTTTCAAGTAATTTCGATTGGTTTATGTTTCTTTAGCATATAGTAATATATTCGTTGTGGTTTTAACTAGATTCGACGTGCGAGGAGGTCGATTCAAGAGGAAAGGGCATTGCGGACTAGTCTACGGCCGGTTCGAGGTAAGTAATAGATGTAGATGATGACCTGAGGGTTTGAAACCCCGGTATCTCACATTGTGACGCTGTATTGAGGTGAGACACGTACTCTACTGTGAGTGCGGGGTCGTTTGTGGATGGGACTATGGCTTGGTCCATCCGAGAAAATGTCTATGCTGTGTTATATGCCTAGAAATTAGCTAGTATACATCCCACTTGGATTGTTATGAGCATATTTGGGCTGCGAGCCAACTATTTGGATCCCTTAGGGATTATTATCACTGCTTCCATGATATTGAGCATGTTCCCATGATATCAGTCCTGAGTTAAATATTGTCAAAAAATGAATAGAAATCTTCTAAGGCTTTAATCACTTAAATTATAATACCTGTTAAATGGAACTGAAAATGGTAATTGATTGTGCCTTTGTGGCTTGCTTGCATATATATATATATATATGGACTGATTGTGGACCGGGCTGCACGCCGTAGTAAATGCTACTATGTCATTACGCTTGGGCTGTACGAGCCCCTCCGGAGTCTGAACCCCCACAGTGAGCGCGGGTACCCAATGGATCGGGCTGTACGCCGCAGCGGTCATGTGCATTGAATTGCATTCATACATTGATATTTGTCTGTCATTGATTTATTGTTGCTTATTGTTAAATGAGCTAAGAGGATAGTTTCAGCTTTACATTGTGGTATTTCGGGATTTCTTACTTTCAGCCATTATATATGTCTATTACCACTGAGTTGGAAGTACTCACTTTACTCCCTGCACCATGTGTGCAGATTCAGGTGTTCCGGAGACTTAGCTGAGCAGTCGCCGTCTTCCAGAGTTATATCAGAGTTGTCGAGGTAGCTACCGGACGTTCGCAGGACCTGACTTCTCCCCTTTATTTCAGTTTTCTTCTGCATTCCAGATTTACGTAATTTTAGATATTTGTTACTCCGTTGTTAGAGGCTCTAGACTTGTGAACCCAAATTCTGTTAGGAGTGTTTCTTCAGATGTTTCAGTCTATTCCGTATTGTTTTTATTATAAACATCGGCTTATTATTTTTAACCTGTTAATTCCCTTAAATTGTCATTAATAAGTTACCAGATTGGGTTAGTGAGTGATAAATGGTCAGGCTTTCTTAGCTGCATGGTTGAGCGCCATCACGACCGGGATTGGTGTCGTGACAAGTCGGTATCAGAGCCTAGGTTACTAGGCCTCACGAGTCATGAGCCGGTTAGTAGAGTCTCGCGGATCGGTACGTAGACGTCCGTATCTATCCTCGGGAGGCTACAGAACCTTTAGGAAATACTTCACTTTCTTGAAATTCTTGTCGTGCGATTTTGTTGGTCCGAGAACTAAATTTCTGTATTCTATTCTCTCGCAGATGGCGAGGACTCGTGCTACTAGACGTGGCGAATGACCACCTTTGGCACCCGCTAGGGGCCGTGGTCGCGATCGTGGTCGTGGCGGACCAGTGAGGGCAGCACCTGCAGACCCGCCAGCTGCCCAGGTTCAAGACCAGCCTCCAGCTATAGATGCTCCAGCAGCACCTGTTCAGGCACCGGCAGTGCCTATCGTGATTCCTGGTCTTTAGGAGGCTTTGGCTCGGATATTATCCGCCTGTACTGGCCTGGTTCAGGCCGTATCAGCCACTACTGCAGCATCTACTTCTCAGACCGGGGGTGGTCAGCAGACCCCCGCTGCTCGCACACCCGAGCAGGGTGTCCAGGGATTTCAGACACCGGGAGTTGCCCCAGTTGCACTAGTTGCCCAGTTGCACCAGTTGCCCCAGTTGCGCCAGTCGCACCAGCCCCAGATTTTGTGGTTCCGGCTATGCCAGATGAAGAGCAGCATCGACTGGAGAGGTTTGGCAGGCTCCAGCCTCCGACGTTCAGTGGTACAAAGGGCGAGGATGCCCAGGGATTTCTGGACAAGTGTCTGCGTATGCTTCGCACAGCATGGATATTGGAGTCGAGTGGAGTAGCTTTTACTACTTTCCAGTTCTCAGGGCCTGCATTTATTTGGTGGGAGGAGTTTGAGAGGCGTAGGCCTGTTGGAGCAGCGCCCCTTACTTGGCAGCAGTTCTCCGCTCTCTTTTTGGAGAAGTATGTACCGCAGTTTTGCAGGGAAGAACTGCATCGTCAGTTTGAGTGGTTGGTTCAGGGGGACATGACTATGACCCAGTATGAGTTGAGGTTTACGCAGCTAGCTCGACATACTACTTGGATGATCCCGACTGATCGAGAGAGGATTAGGAGGTTCGTGGATAGCCTCAACTATCCCATTCGTATTTTGATGACTAGAGAGGGTTGTGGCCGCCTCGTTTGAGGAGGTAGTTGACATGGCTCGTCAGATTGAGACAGATCGTCGTCGGGAGCGTGAGGAGAGGGAGGCCAAGAGGCCTCGAGGTTCAGGTAACTTCAGCGGTACTCCGTCTAGGGGCTAGTTCCAGCGCAGTAGAGGTCATTCCTTCAGATCTCCTCAGTCAGGTCGCACAGAGTCCAGTGGGGCTTCTTCAGGCCGTAGTCACCAGGGTTATCAGCAGGGCCAGTCTTCACTTAGCGCCCTTCCAGCTCAGAGTACTACTCCTTCTTCTTCAGCCCAGGGTTCATCTACAGCGAGGGGTTCCCTTCAGTCCCCTTCTCCAGCTCCAGGTCGTTGCTACGAGTGTGGTGAGTTGGGTCATATGAGGAGACAGTGTCCTCGGCTCTATGGTAGACAGTCCCAGCAGAGAGGTCAGCCCTCATCTTCTGCTCCAGTTTCTTCAGCACCCACCCAGTCAGCTAGGAGTGGGGGCCAGGTAGCCAGAGGTCACCCCAGGGGTGAAGACCGGACTAGCGGTGGTCAGGCTCGATTCTATGCTTTTCTAGATAGGAAGGACGCCATTGCATCAGATGCCGTCATCACAGGTATTATCTCAGTTTACCACAGGGATGCTTCTGTCTTATTTGATCCCGGATCTACCTATTCCTATGTATCTTCATATTTTGTTCATCATTTGGGTACGACCCGTGGTTGTCTTGCCTTGCCTATACATGTATCTACCCCGGTGGGCGATACTATTATTGTGGATCATGTATATCGATCTTGTCTTGTTACTGTTGGGGGTCTGGAGACCCGAGTTGATTTGTTGTTATTGGGTATGGTAGACTTTGATGTGATTCTGGGTATGGATTGGCTATCTCCGTACCATGCTATTCTAGACTGTCATGCCAAGACAGTTACGTTGGCCATTCCGGGTATTCCAAGGATTGAGTGGCGAGGTTCGACCGATTATGTTCCCAGCAGGGTGATTTCCTTCTTAAAGGCACAGCGGATGGTTGGGAAAGGATGTTTATCATATTTAGCATTTGTGAGAGATGTTGGAGCTGAGACTCCTAGTATTGATTCTGTGCCCGTTGTGAGAGAGTTCCCAGATGTGTTTCCAGCAGACCTGCCGGGCATGCCGCCGGACAGGGACATTGATTTCGGTATTGATCTGGTGCCGGGCACTCAGCCCATCTCTATCCCTCCCTATCGTATGGCACCAGCAGAGTTAAAGTAATTGAAAGAACAGTTTCAGGAACTCCTAGAAAAGGGGTTCATTCGCCCGAGTGTGTCACCGTGGGGTACACCGGTCTTATTTGTAAAGAAGAAGGATGGCACAATGAGAATGTGCATTGATTACAGACAATTGAACAAGGTGACAGTGAAGACCAAGTACCCACTACCCCGTATTGAGGATTTGTTTGATTAGCTTCAGGGAGCAAAGGTATTCTCTAAGATTGATCTCAGATCAGGCTATCACCAGCTGAAGATTAGGGAT
>MU701592.1:43633-56182 GCA_026770625.1 Nicotiana glauca | reverse complement strand
ATGGGGTCGGTTGTGCTGATGCTACACTTCTGTGTTTTTTGCACAGATCACGGTACCGGAGCAGCTTTTGGACCACAACAGTAGTGTACTGATCGGGAGCTGACTTCAGTCCAGGGACTTACGAGGTAGCCTAGCTGGCGTTCGCAGGCCGAAGTCCCTATTCATTTTTTTAGTTTGTTTTCATTTTACTGAGATAGACATTATGTATTTTTTATTCAGCCTTGTTTGTAGCACTCTTTTGTGGTTCGTGAAATAGTGACTCTAGTCTTGGGTAGAGAAATATTAACTTCCGCATTTTGGGTTTCCAGTTATTTATGTTATAAAAGACTTTCGCTTTTATTTAACGGTTTATTATGGTTATTACTGTTGTGTTGTTATTTGAAAATATTTTAAATGCTTGGCTTGCCTAGCTCCGACAGTAAGCGCCATCATGACTCCCAATGGTGGGAAATCCGGGTCGTGACAAGAAAACATCATAAGAAACGACAATGTGTCTGTAAATCCTTCTCGTCGAAAATTTATGTTGTGCTAATCAAATATAACAACAACAACAACAACAACAATAACAACAACAATTATCTAATGGGATCCCATAAGTGGGGTCTGGGGAGGATAGTGTGTACGCATGCAGATCTTACCCCTACTCTTCCCCCTTCTCCAGATAAGTGGAGAGATTATTTCCGATAGATCCTCGGCTCACGACAATGGTAAAGGACAGTGGAGCAGTAACATCAGAGAAAGTCAGAAACAACATGATAACCAGAAAGTAGAAAGAAAAACAATAACAGTAACAATGATCCCATTAAGAGTAAACTGACAATCTTTTTGATGCAGATTAAAAAAAAGCATGATACATATATTGGAATGGACGAAGTATAAACATATGTTGATCGGACTCACAGAAAATGTATGGCAGGATGTGTGTCGGATCCTTCAAATGTAGTGTATATTTGAAGGATCCGACATGAGCGCGGCAGTATTTTGGAGATTCCGTGCAATAAGGAATAAACTATTTAATTACTTTAACATAAGAAAATATTCTAGTATAGCACAAAGGAGATTCAAAAAATACTTTTCATCACACGTTCAAAATCCTAGTAGTAACATTTAATTTTAAATTTTTAAAAATCCTTTCAATGAATTTCTAACTTGGCCACTGCAATATAATGTAACATGCCTTAGCAAGGAAGATGACAAATTGACACTGCTAAAAAAAATAGGAATTAACAATGGACAAATTTTGTACCTGTTTGACCAAAAAGTATTAAGCTTTTTGTTAAACTAATTAATAAGAATATAGAGGATAAATCTTAGCCGAGAATAATTAACTCTATATTCTCATTAATTAGTTTAATGAAAAGCTTAATACTTTTTGGTCAAACAATTTAGCGCCGTCTGTGTTTCTTAGCCAAAATTTTAGTTTCCTCTAGATCTAAAACCAGCCAAAGTATCACTTTCCGACTGTCATAGCCTCACCAACTTAGTATGCTTTTGAGATAACCAAACCAATCTGGGTCAGGCCTCTACATGAAATCAAAATTAGGTCCGATGTCTAGCAAAACCCATGTCTCGCTTGTAGCGACGGGTTCAGATCGTCGAGTGAGTACTCAAAGTGGGATTGCGGTCACTACGCACTTAGCATGCCCGCAATGCTACTTGTCGTATTAACGTTATACGCCGATCTATACTTCCACCTCTTAGGAAGGGACGATAGGCTACTGTATGATTCTTTGAAATAACCGACTTATCCTGCTTTATTTTTGTATTTTTGTGGACATTTGTAATTTATGTAAAGGGTATATCATGTTCCCTTATTATCTTCGCACATCGGACAAGGTCGAACCGGGACCGAGCTCGAGATCCCAATGGGCTAGGTAAATTCAGCCCATGAGAAGCCTAGACGCGATTAATGGTGAATCCAAGCATGGGGCTACCGAATATAAAACCATCATTCAAGTAAGGGATGGAACGGGTCGCCTTACAGAGCCCCCTCCCCCTTCACTGACTTACCAGATCAAGGTAACAGGCAATTTCGTTTGGACCTAACTTGTCATTTTTCTCCTTTGTATTCAAACGCAAGGAATACGAGCATTCTCACAGGTATGCGAACAAGGAACGAACGCCATCGAACGTACCAACCAAAACCCCCCACACACCATCATACCGCAAATAACAGACAAACGACTTAAAATAAGCTGGTATTATTAAAAAAATCTCCATGAGCTGGGACTAAGTGGTGAGCCTGTGGAGTGCACAGTCCCTTCGACGCAAGCAGAACTTGAACTCGATAATCTTGAATGAATATTCGCCATCACAATCTTACGCCAATTCAATCAACTAAATATCGCAAATCGCATTTGAACTTCATTTAGTCCCAGGGTACCCAGGTGCCCAAGCAATAGGTTCGTCGCTCGTCCCAATCACGGCCTCTCCAGGTCGAGAAAAGAGAAGATTAGATAAACTGGGACTCCACCGATGCATGCACACCGCAATGACGCATATCGTTATCCAATGAAAACAAAATCAAACAAACCGGGACTCATTCCGACGCATAGTACTCTCCAATGAAAACAAAATCAAACAAATGGGGACTCATCCCGACGAACCGGGACTCGCCACAACAAACGTAAACAATACAATAATGAATGATGTTCTCCAATAAAAATAACGCAACAGGAAAACCCGCTCCATCGCCAAAAATGTTACAATTCGACTTCTCTCGAATTAACACCCTTACGGCCATCGACCATTGCCAAATAGGTTACAATTCGACCTCGCTCGAATTAACACCCTTATGGCCATCGGCCATCGCCAAACAGGTTACAATTCGACCTTGCTCGAATTAACACCCTTATGACCATCGTCCATCACCTAGATGGTTACATGTTGATCTCGCTCCAATTAACACCCTTACGGCCATCGCCAAATGAAAGGGAAGTTCGACCTGGCTCAAACTCACAACGGGTTACGATTTTGACCTTGCTCAAATTCATACCCTTACGGTTGTCAGCAATCTTCGAGTAGAAGTGAATATTTTCTCACCCGAATCAGATCAAAGTTCGGCCCCATCGAACTCATAACGGGTCATTTTGACCTCACACGAGCTCGCCCCCCCGCCAACGCTAAACTCACCATGTGAAAAGAACTTCACTCAAATTGGTAAGTCTAAATTCTACCTCATTCGAGTATACAAATCAAGGTTGATTCCACCCAAGATGGTAAATAAAAAGTCAACCTTGCCCGAACTTACTGATCCAAAGTGACTTCATCCGAACTCTCACAACGAGATCAGACCTCGCTCGGATCAAGCGAGCTAGATTCGCCCTCATTCGAATTACCAATTAAGAGATCAGGGACTCATAAACAAAGGCGAGAAGGAGAAAGAAAGTCAAGAGATACAAAAACAAAGGCGAAGCAACTATTTCATGCAAATGTACATGCGCAACAGTCGCGCCTTACAAAAGGCGAAGAATGGGCCCCCAAGAAAAATATGAAAATAAAGAACAAATAAAAAACTAAGTACAAAGCTACAACAAAGTTTTACTTGGCGTCATCTCCATCGCCGTTCTCCCAGCATCCTCATCCAAGGAAGTCCATCCTCAATCTTAACGCCCTCACCAACCTCCGGTGTCTCAGGGTCATAACCGCAGGCGATACGAGCCTCGCGTCCTTCGCCCGAGCATCTTCAAAGGCAGCCTCAGGAATGCTCCCCGCCTCCCACAAACCCTTGTATATATCTCGTTGGGCCTCGGCATGGACCCATATCTCGTAGGAGTAGCGGGGGACAGTGGCAGAGGCAGATTTAGTCTGCGCCACTTCTCGGCCTCAAGAATCACGACCCGATCTCCCAGGCTCAAAGCTTCCCGGTCAATTTCACCGATACACTCCTCAAGCCACCCTCCCTCAGCGTGGACGTCACTCTCTCAAATTTATGCTCATACTTGAGGACATGGATAGTGTCTTCTAGCACCGCCGCCCTTTCCAAAGCCGACATTCGAGCATCCTCGCCTCTCTCCATCTCAGCCACTTTATTTTCTAGCTCGGCTACCTTCTCCGTCCATTCCGCACTCAGAGCGTCGACTCTAGTAGCATTTTGCTCAAGTTCAGCTCGTAAAGACAACACCTTCACCTGAAGGTCCTCGCATTCCGCGACAACCCTTTTGCTCTCCTCAAGCTCCTCGTCTTTGGCATGAAGCAACTCCTCAAGCTCACTGCATTTACGGATAGACGGTATCAGCTCCTCATCTTTTTTATCTAACTCCTCCCTGATAGCCTAGGTACTAGCGCCCGCTCTAAGCTACTCGTGCATCTCACGACACCTGTTGAGACACCACCGATACTTTTTGGCCATTTTAGAAAAATCATAGCCCGCGTCTCAGCCCTACAAGCACTCTCGATCTCCAGCATTTAAGTCTAAAAAAGGGAGATAGGTGAGAAAGAGTCAGTGTAAAGACAAACGTAATAAAGTGAAGAAAATAAAGGGGAACTCACTCTTAAGGCCATCACGGCCACGCCATGTGACAAGCCGGAATCGGTGACCTCCTCAAGAGATCTGCTTTCAGTGGTGGAACATAGAAGATCAAACTGTGGCACCAAATCCACTATGTCCTGCAACAGGTTGAAGTCTGACAAAATTTCGATTATGCGGGAAGGGCCTTCCGCCCTTTAGCTCTCGAACATCCTCATGTCCTCAGGGTAAATATCAGAGTCAGATTCATACTCCTCCACAATAACGCCTTTCCCTCTCTCGTTGGCCGATGACGATGGTCTGCTTGGAACAACAACGACAGCCTCTCCCTCCACCACAATAGCCTCTTCGACGCTCGTAACAGGCATCGCCTCCGCATCCAGGCTGGCACCACTACTGCTTTCGGGTACTGTCGAAACAATGTCGCCCTTTAAGGGTTTATCGGCTAAAGAAGCCCCTTCAAACACTACCCTTCGCCTCTTCGACGGGGCCTCTCTACTACCAACACAAGAAGAGTCGTCCACTTAACAGACTGCGGGGACCGGAGTCTCCGGTTGATGAGCAACCACCAAGCGTTCGGTCTCGGCCGCGGGCGCCGTCCGATGAGCGACCAGGCTCTCTACACCCTCGCCTATAATAACTCTTGGTGCGGGCCGGGTGGGGGGATCCAGTTGACGGAATGTGAGTGCATGAGCCCTCATCCTTCTAACTTCTCTCCGAACTGTCAATAAGAAGGGGTCGATCATACAACGACAAGGTTAAAAGGAACTACGGAGAAGAGAAAAAAGCAAGACCACAATGAGACAACTCATCGGTAAAAGGACTGCGCCCAAATTTCTCATGGAAAGGCGCCCATTCATGAATCCCCATCTTGTGGGGGAGAATTGTTCTCACCCATTCGTGGATATCAACAACTAGTAGGAGAGGTAGTCTCTCGGCTATAAAAACAAAAGCAAATCCTCAGGAAGTCGTCAAAGGGAGACGACTGACGATCGTCTTAAGAAAAATTGCATGAAGTAAATAGAAAGGAAAACTCACGAAGAAAATTCCATGTTTCACAAAACCCCGTCGGGTTCGACACAACGCGCTCGTTCGGAGATAGAAAAAGCTCTCCTAAAATCGGGGATTGGCCTTATCGTCCATCTTTACCACCAAACTCTTGGTTCCTCGATGACGCATATGAATCATCGTGCCCCGAAGTAACTAGGGGGCGAAGAGGTGGAGCATGTGCCCCAGAGAAATCCCTCGGCCGGCCAGTTCTGCTTACTTAACAAGCATGAGGAAAAGCTTGTACACATACAGAGAGAGTTGGGCCGGTCACACTTCATAGAAGCGGCAAAAATCCACCACTAAGGATGGAAGGGGAAGCATGTACCCGATGACGAAGGGATACGCGTAAAATGCGCAGTAGCCCGGGCAGTGTAAATGCACTATGTCCTTATCCGCCGATACCATTTCAATATGATCAGGGATCCCCCATTTGACTTTGAACTCCGTGAGCGCCGCAACATCCATCTTGGAAGGAACATACTTCGGATCATCTCCGGCAGGGCTGTTAAAATCAGTCCTCGCCTTCCCTGGGCGGGAACCACCTCATCTGCGGTCGGAAACCCCTTTTCTTCCACCACTTCTATTCCCTTTTCAGGTATGGATATATTATTTTTCGGCTCCAGAGCACCTACAGCCTTATCAGAGTGGGAAGAAGCACTAGCCATTCTTTTTCTTTGATTGAAAGAAACACGGATGATGAAGGAAAAAGACAACGCTCACAACGAATCCTAGCAGAAGCAAAAATATGAGAGACTAAAGAGGGAGGAGAAGATTTGTGAAGTTCTTTCTTAAGCAATTGAAAAGTGTAACATTCGAATGAGAGGTTCCCCCTATTTCAAGGGATATAAGTGCCCTGAGCGGGAAAACCAAGAGCCGCCAGTTAGAAAACAGAAAGGGCATGGGAAACGATACAATACCTAGAAAACATGTGCCATAATGATGCATGGGGAATATTGATGACATCCTGAACTTACGTGTCAATCCAATTTTGAACTAACGTAACGATCCGATGCAATTCTCAAAGCGTCACGTTTCTACCTCGTCATGAGGTCTCGCCCCTCGCATGAAGCGTTCAGATTTCTCCCAATTTTTGAATCAATAGAGTCCGCCCATCAAGCTCTCCAAGAGGCGACCCCAACGGGCGGAGGGACTAACTGTATGGGTCAAAATCTGACCATACGTGGATTAGCGCTAAAAGGAATGGTAAGTGGTCAACTAAGTTGTGGCCGTACCCACAAGGCGTAATAACGACGAGTATCTCAGCAACTGCTGAGATCGAGCCATCAGAAAGTTTGTACGATAAAGTAAATGGCGTGATACTTAGGGGAGCGACGCAAAGTGAGATCAGGAGAGGAAGTCCTTCAGTTAAAGACCATTGGACAAAAGGGAATGCTTATGATATATATATATATATATATATATATGAGGAAATAAGACAGAAAATGGAGGTCTCTCTTCTACAGAGGAAAAAGGCAGAAGAACCGGAGAAATCTGTAGGAGAAAAACACGAGAAGTTGCAGATCTTGGCAACAAATCTTTGTAATCGCCTTTTTTGAATCAATAAAGATAGATCTTGGAACTATCAACGGTATTCCCTCTGTTCCTCCTTTGTTTTTATATCACGGGACAATACATGGTGAATGTAAGCATATTATTTATATTTGATATCTTTAGTAATTCTTGAAAGTTCATGAGCTTGGCTACATCTTATTCTCCTATCCAATGTGCTTTGATGTTTGATCTAGAGTTAATTATACTTGGCTAAGATTTATCCTCTATATTCTTATTAACTATTTTAATGAAAAGCTTAATACTTTTTGGTCAAACAGTAGCTAGATAGAAAAATTCGTTGCTGATCCTATTTAGCGACGAATTAGCGATAAATTATCAAAAATTCTGTTAGTAATGAGTAATTTAACGATGAAGTTCGTAGTTAATTTCAGTTTTTTAGTGTGACTATGTTGCGCGAACTATCCAAAATGACTGTCAACTCGTGCTGGATCCTCCAAAAATTTACTACTTTTAAAAAATTCGATATGCACTTACTTTAAAGAGTCCGAGCAACATAGTAAATTGATAAAAGAAAAAAATGAGGTAGCGGGATAATGAAGAGTAATGAATCAAGCTGCTGCTGTGCTACTGCTGCTTAATGACCTATGGGTAGTTCTCCTATAATAAATAGACTTACAGTACATATTGGGTTTATAGAATCAGAGCAGCATTAGTAAAAGAACCCCTGAATTAGGTCCATTTGAAACTTCTTTTTCACTTCACATACACACAACAAAAGCACACAGAGAGAAACAGTCTTTTTTCTTTGGTTAAAATCAGTGGACCTGTATATGGCTCATTCACTAGTATTCAATGCAATATATGCCAGAGAAGAGGAAGAAGAAATTAAATTAAAGGGGTTCGCATCCCTAAAAACGTGAGGAGCAGACTTTGACAGGCATACAACCTTGACATGTACGGCATAAACCTTCTTAATTAGGAGTTTTTAACTTCTATATACTAACAGCATGCCAGTGTCATTCGTGCCCGTTTATCTTAATATATTATTGTTACCATTGTTTGCTATTTGTTGCCTTATCTCTACTGTTTCTTGAGTTGAAGGTCTATCGGAAACAACTTTTCTATCTTTATAAGGTAGGGGTAAAGTCTACGTACACATTATCCTCCCTAGACCCTATTTTATGAGAATATACTGGGTTTGTTATTGTTGTTGTTGTTATATATACTAACATCACATATAAGGTTTTTTACGGTATCATATCACCTAAAAGATAATTAAGAGTTTAAGTTTCGTATGGTGACAATATAAAATATATTTACACAATCAAATTATTTATTAAGTGATTATAGGTAAATCGATCTTGATAATTATTAATTAGTAGTTTGATAACTATGTAACTAACATGATATCATAGATTCAAATTCACTAGTAGTTTTAAGAAAACTTAATATTTCAATGTATATACGCTTATTCCAAACAATAGTGAGTTTAACTAATATACACAATCACATCATTTTTACCTGCTGTTACATGTCATTTTATATTGTCGGTCATCAATCCATATTGTCACAGAAAGTTACTTGTATCTTTCAAATGACTTTGATAATGCAATATTTCTCTATCACTATCAGTCTGTATATTAATTAAACTCAAAGATAATACAGTAATTAAGCGAGATTAATAATATATTAGTATGACAAATTACTTTGTACAATAGGTTTAATTTAAAGGACTTTACACTGGCAGTACAACAATAACCACCCAGTGAAATCTCACAAGTAGGGTCTGGGGAGGGTAGTATGCACGTAGACCTTACCCCTACCCCGAAGGAGTAGAGAGACTGTTTCCGAAAGATCCTCGGCTCAAGATAAGAAGAAAAACAAAATGAGAGAATATTAGTTTCACCATAGAGATCATAAGAAAAATAGAACATAAAATACAGAAGAAAAATGCAAGGCATAAATGATGGCTAGTAATAGGCCCTGCACCGAAAAGAGAAAATATCAAGACACGACAATAGCCCTAGCTATTTAGACAAAAACCTTACCAGACTAGGCTTACAACGATACAAAGTAACGCAAGACTCAGTTGCCTCCTAGCCTACAACCGTAATACTTGACCTCCACAACTTCCTCTCAAGTGTCATGTCCTCGGAAATCTGAAGCCTCGCCATATCCTGCCTGATCACTTCTCCCCAATATTTCTTAGGCCGCGCTCTACCTCTTCTCGTGTCCTCCACAACCAGCCGCTCACACCTCCTTACAGGAGCATTTGGGCTTCTCCTCTGAACATGCCCGAACCATCTGAGCCCGCTTCCCGCATCTTGTCATCAATGGGAGCCACGTGCACCCTCTCCCGAATATCATCATTTCTAATCTTTTCCATCATAGTGTGCCCGCACATTTACCTCAACATTCTCATTTCTGCTACTTTCATCTTTTGGATATGTAAGTTCTTAACGATACATAAGTTAAAATTTATTTTTTAATTTACTTTGTTATCTGATAAAATGGCAGCAACTTAATTAACGAAGAAGATGACAAGTCTTCACAAAGAGAAAAAATGGTACAAAAGATAAATAAAGGTAAATGCAAGAAGACAAAAAGTGGAAGGAGAACTCGTGAACACTCCTCGGCAATATAATTTTCACTAATTTTATGGATACATATAATATGTATCCTCAATATATTCATCACTAAATTGAAGTTAAATAATACAAATTCACATATTAATTTATTATTTAATTGTAATAAAATCAATATGATATGATATAAACATCGAATACGAGCGGGAGATGATAACAATATACGAGAAGAAGGGATCCCCGTTTTTTTTACACACAACTTGCGGACAAAAAGGAGTTGCTCAGGTGGTCAACAGCCCCAATCTACAACCCACACAACTTGCTCACCTATTTCTGCTTCTTCTTTTTGGGCTTGTTTGCACTATTTTGATAAGATTGTTACGAGTTTTTGAAATGGTAAGAGTTTTTATCCAGGACGTTTTCCTTTTTATTAATTTTAATAAAAGAATTCAATGTATAAATCTAGAGATTTATACAATGATTTCAAAAGTACAAAACATGTAGCATATGTAATTGTAGAGCCTACATAAAATAACTGCCGACAGGAGCGGATGCAGCAGCGAAGGAGTGCGTGAACCCAGTACTTTCTATGCCGAATATAAATTTATAGGTGAATCCATCAAAACTACAAAAAATAGTAGTATTTATGAGTCCATGACTTTTAAAATATAATAGGTCAATAATACTAAATTTTTTAAAAATTAAACCCAAAGAGTTCAAATCCTAGATCCGCCCCTGATGCGAGGAGAGATTCCATTCAGTAAAATTCTTGCAAGGCTTTGTGTTGAGTGCATGGCAACTCATCCTTAACCAGAGGTTTCGAGTTCGAGCCCCTGGATATGGAATCATCTTTGTTAGGGAGCGTTTTATCCCCCAATGTGGGACTTCTCGGTGCGAATTCGGATTAGTCGGGTCCAATGTGGGTACAAAATACCGGATGAAAAATCAAAAAAAAAAAAGTGCATGGCAACTACCAAGTTACAGACCCTTTTCTACGTACGTAGGATCTTTGTGTGAAAATTGAAATTATGGATTTTCTGCTCCATCCGTCTGAATTTTTTGTGTCATGCCTTTTTTATGTCTGTCCAAAATAAATTACATCACCTTTTTTTTTTACGAAAGAATTATAAGAAAATACACATGACTTCACACCATAACAAAAAATGGCCCATATTTTTAAGTTTTAAGCACTTGTAAATTCAAAATATGTATTTTTACAACCATTGCTTCTAAAAGCTATGAAGTTAATTCTTTGTTTTCACAACTATTGCTTTCACTCTCTCTTCTTCTCACATCTTTTACATATGCTTCAAAGGGCGATGTATTTTCTGCTTCTACTCGTATGTCACCTATTGCAATGAAAGAAAATTGAAGAATAGAAGTCAACAATTGAATATCATTCAAAGCTTTGCTTTTGAAAATGGATTTTTTGAATTTGTTAGTTGTTTGGATTGAGTATTGTTCCAATTGATTGAAAATATCAAGAGGAGTTCAAAATTTAAATTTGAAGTGATTTGGAGTAGATTTGAGCAAGATTTGAGTTACATTTCAGAAAAGACGCAAGGAAGAAGAAGTCAATTTTTTGTATAATTATGTATAATCTTGTATAATATTGTATATGAGTGTAGAAACACACTTTATACACTTTTATACACCTTTATACAAGCGTCTATAGACGAACTTCTTTCACGATTTTTAGTTGCAATTCTTGTTCAAAACCAGTCCAAATCTCCATTAAATGACTTCAAATTTTATATACAACCTCCTTATACTATTTCTAACAAGTCTAAATAATACCCACTCCATATTTCTCACAAAATAAAATTCAAAATTTAAACCCACATATTTAAGCTTGTTCAAAATCTAATTTTGACCACCCAAATGAATTTGGTTTGTTGAATTAATATTTGAGTGACACTTACTGATTCAAAAATTAATTTAAAAGCTTAAGGAATCTTTTTTAAAAATTAAATACTAATTTTGAGAACCTATTGGAGTTAGATGTTGAATTTTAGCCTATTATTTATGGGTTAGTTGGTTGTAAATTGAAATATGAGCTATAAAATTGAAAAGTATGGAGCCAATTGTTCTAATATGAAATTTTCCCTTTTTTTATTTAGAAATAATTCAATTTAAATTCATGTTATCTTTAATGAGATTATTTATGGTCACACAAATATCTTTAGCTTGTTTTAGACCAAAGCGTCAAAAATCTTTTTTTTTTTAAAACTCTTTATCCAGAAACACCACCACGTAGTTTGGGACGGAGGAAGTATTTGTTATGCTTATTTTATTATAGGCACTAAAATGATAGCACAGTTTACTAAGCTCACGCTATGCGCGGGGTTCGGGGAAGGGCTGAACCATAAGGGTTTATTGTACATAGTGTTATCATACATTTCTACAAGAAACTATTTTCACGACTCAAACTCGTAACCTCCTTGTCACATGACAACAACTTTACCGGTTACAGCCTCTCGAACTAGATATTTTATAATAGGCACTGCTATGAATATGATATAATCAACCCAATACATTTTAGATTTGAAAAAGGTGTCCGTGGTGCTTAAATGTCATTTATTTCCTCAATTATAAATGCATTTTCGTAGTTTTCTCTGCAATTAATTTATGGCACATTACCTATTCCAGTCATTATAACACGTTGAGAGCTTGAACGTTTATATACTGAATCAAGAAGCTGATCTGAATTAAAATATAAGAACAAATTTTGACGAAAATAGTGGCATTTAAATTTTGTTCACATGTCTGCATGCAGATCGGTTTAAAAACATTTAAATACAATTATTCAAGGTAACGTAAGTATCAAAAGTGCGTTACATCTAAAAAGTTTCATATTCCTAATTTTTAATAATATACAATTTTTTCAAGAATGTAAAAGCATATAAAAGAAAGAGAGAGTCGGGAAAAGGATTA
>MU701592.1:17501-36449 GCA_026770625.1 Nicotiana glauca | reverse complement strand
GGGGTCGGTGGTGGGTGGTGCATAAAAATGAAAAAACAGAAATCTAAAATTGCAAAAAAAAAAAATTAAGGTAAAAAAAATATTTTTTTGAGGGGCGAGGGGGGATAGTAGGGTGGGTGGTAACGGAAAAACTGAAATTTAAAAATAAAATAAAAATCTGTTTTTGGAGAGGGATTGGGGTAGGTTAGTGAGGGTGGAGAAGGTTGAGAAGTAGATTTGGAAAATATTTTTCCTTCTTTTGATAAGGAAAACATTTTCCTCCACTTTTTCCAAAACATTTAAACCAACCAAATATGAAAAAATTGGAAAACATTTTTCGGAAAATGTTTTTCTTCTTAGCAAACACACCCGTAGTCCTGAACTTGGAGTTATAAGTTCAAAAGTTAAGGACGGGTAGTCCCAAACTTAGAGTTACAAGCTCATAAACTAATGACAGTTAGTCCTTAACTTAGACCTACAAGCTCATAAATTAAGGACAGGTAGTCCTGAACTTATAGTAACAAGCTCATAAGTTAAGGACACTTGGTCCTAAACTTAGAGTTGGAAGTTCAAAAATTATTGACACTTGGTCCTTAACTTAGAGTTACAAATACAGAAATTAAGGACATGTAGTCCTGAACTTCGAGTTCCAAGTTTAAAAGTTATGGACATGTAGTCCTGAACTTAGAGTTACAAGTTCAAAAGTTAAGTACAGGTAGTCCTAAACTTACACTTACAAGCTCATAAATTAAGGATAGCTAGTCCTGAACTTACAGTAACAAGCTCATAAGTTAAGGACACTTGGTCTTTATGAGCAGAAGGGTATTACCGTCCGGGAGGGTAAAATTTTATTAAAGCAGTCTAAAAACTAAATACATTTGAAACAGTAGCTTTAAAGTAAATGCATGTCTTATTACTGGCTAACTGTGTACTTCCCCCCTAGAAAGAGGTACAAATCAATTTGGTAGGATTTTAGCTTTAATAAGTTATTGAATTCTAAACTAATAATTTATACATATTAAGTAGATTTTTTAAGATAAATGCAGAGTTGGACGAAAGTTACTAGGTTTGATATAGCCCGTAACTTGATCTTTGGCTTCAGCCTAGTCACTTTGGTTGACATATTAGGCATGTGAGGTTTATAATGCAGAGATTATTTATGCGATAATTAATAATAAAAATATTGTTATGCGTGATTAATAATGAAAATATTCTTATGCGTGATTAATAATGAAAAGATTAATACGCGATGGTTACATAAACTATCCAACAATTAAAGGAAATTTTTATTTTTAAATAGTTTAATCCCTCTATTGCTAATGCAGGTACTTTATTCCACACTTAATCTCTCGTAAAACAATAAATATATTCCCGAATGAAAGTATTATTTAACAACGTCAGTTAAACGGTGTATTAGTTATGAGAAAATTATTTTTTTCCTTATGTATCCAACTAAACATTGTATTATTTAATGTGAGATTTATGTTGAAATTAACTATTCTAAACCATTAAAGTATGTGATATATATTTTGTTATAACACTGTTAATTATCCTAGCTAGTCGATAATGTATTACTTAAATTAATATAATTAGGAAACCCTTGTATATTTCATAGTCTTACTTAAAAGGGGAAAGGATTAGAATTTCTTAAAACTTTATAGTATGAAACTCCATCTTCTTGAGCCTCGATCCTTTAGTTATTATCTCATCTTATAGCAAGTAAATATTAATTTCTATAAGTGATAATAATTTTTCCAATTTAAAGAGGTAAAGTATGACTAATAAAGTCAGAAGGTAAGGATATATCACTAACAAAAATATTAAATTTTTCTCTGCAATTTTAACAATTATGTTTGGTTCCCTATTTTTTAAGTTGATTTTTCAAAATTGGCCAAACAACCGACGCAAGGGAGTCCAAGGTTTAGCTACGACAAATTTAATACGTAGTTCAAACAAAAATATGAGTGAAGTAATATGTTTTTATTTTAAAACCATTGCATATGACTGGAATATTTTGGATGATGTTCTATTAAAAAACTAATAGTTATAAATAATATATATTTTAATTAATTTATTGACTCACTTAAAGATTAATTATCAGATTGTTGATACATATAATATAGTATCCCGAACATATATATCATACTCATCAATATAATATATATACTCATAAAAGCATTTATTCATGTCTTTATTAATTATAGGCACTTACCAAAAATAGCTTAATTGACTTTTATAAATGTAGGTCCCAAGTCAATGGTTTCAAACTATTACTCACCTTGTCATTAAATCAAAACGAATTCAATAGAAAACGTAATTCAGTCGAATCTCAATATAAGTGCCTTCCTATATAACAATCACTCATTATAAAAGATTCGGAACCAATTTTTATATTATGTTATAATATATATCTTTTATAACAACACTTTACTATAGCAGCCAAAAAATATCAGAGCAACTGAAGCTGTAATAGAATGATTTGATACTCAAAAGAGGTCGCAAAATATTATTTTAGACATGGTTGCTTAAAGTTAAAGATATAAATTGTGAATTGTAATGTTAATTTAATCTTTTCCGTATTTTCTGAAGTTTAAATTAGATTATTATTTTTATTAACTTCATATCTACAACTCCTTTTCAACTACTATTTTTTATTTCACTAGCATTGAGCCAATTCAGATTGGAAATAGACGGAATTACATTTTTTTTAGTGTCCCCGAGGGCAAGGTGGGAAGTTCTTGGAGGGAAGGATGTCGAGGGTCTATTTGGAAACAACCTCTCTATCCCAGGGTAGGGGTAAGATTTGCGTACACACTACCCTCCTTATACCCCACTAAGTGGGATTATACTGGATTGTCGTTGTTGTTGTTGTTGGCTGCATAATTAATTTTCATCTACTTTTCATTGCATATTTATGGAAATTGACGGAAGTACATTTTTATTTTTATTTGCACACAGTGAACAATAGAATCAAAAATTTACTATGATTAGTACTTTTCCCTCTTTTAACTTTTATTGTTTTCTATTTTGTAAAATGCTCTTGAAATGACAAATCTTATTATAATTCAAATTCAAATTCATCCAGCTAAGGAACTAAAATCTAACACGTATTCCCTAACTTACACTCAGTTTGGATCATTGTTCTCCATCGTTTTATAATGTATTGTATTGTATCGTATCGTATTATACCGTATCGTTTTATGAATACAATGTCTGGATAGATCGTATTGTTTGTTATTGTTAAATAATATTTTGTTGTTTGGTTTGACTGTATCGTATTGTACTGTAACTGATAAGTTTACTAAAATACCCTCAATTATTTAAATATTAAATTTATCAAAATTTATGCATAAAAATAATTTTAAAAAACAAAACAGAAGAAGGCAAAACACAATAAGAAAGCAGAACAAAGGAGCGAGACAGAAGAAAGCAAAACAAAGGGGCACAACTAATTAGAATTGAGTTACAAGCAAGTTAGGAGAACAGAAGGCAGCAAAACACCTTTAACATTGGTCTGGAAAAAAATAAAGTAGGTTATAAGTTGAAGATTTGAAGTCAAAATAGAAAAAAAGATAAAAGTTAAATAAAAAGATTGTGGAGTAATAATTGGAAAGAAAAGTAGGAAACGATCCCACCACATCAAATCGGTTGTTTAAAAAAAAGGGACTTTTCATTGTTTCGGAACAATGGATTTAACAATACAATACAACCAATTTTAATGAAACAATCAAAACAAACATTGTTTTGGGATAATAATACAATACAATACAACAAGAAACAACCATCCAAACAAGCCGTTAGGTTTCAAAGCCTAAAACAAGAAATGGTCCATGTAAATTAATTTAAGTGTTCATCAACCACCAAAATTAAGCATTTAACAAAGTACATTTTTGTTAATTTATTTCTCGGAGTTTCTGCTATTTATTAAAAAAGGTTCAAAATTAAAGCTTCTGATAATCAACTTTTAACTGTCTGTTTTTATTAATGAGATATTATGATGCGCCTCAAACCTGCAGCATTGGTCAGAATAGCCACAAATTATAATTATATATCATGAGTTCATAAATCCTTCTCCTAGATATAACGTCTACTATATTTCAAAGAGTGTAGCAATATGTTGAGTATGTGGTTGAGATATGCGATAGTAGTAGTTATTAAAACTAGTCATAGATTTATCCAGAGTTTAAGTTTTATGTACTGATGGTGTAAAATATCCACAATCAGGTAATTAATAAGTGGTGGAGCGCGCCACAGATACTCATGGGGTATCAACCGACACTCCTTCGTCGGAAAATTACATTGTGTAACTAGGTTAAGATAATTATATGAATATACACTATATTTTGACAACCCTTAACTTTTTCATGGTTGCCTTCTTTATATTTTGACCTTAATTGAAAATTCTGGTTCCGTCATTGATAACAAATAAATCTCTATGTTTAGCATTAAATGTAACTTGATGATAAGGTCGAGGCGGATCCAGGGTTTGAACTTTATGTGTTCAAATTAGCAATTCTACCACATCACATTTAATTTAGTGGGTGTAAAATTTATTATTTTGTATACATTTAACATTTTTTGGAACAAAAATACAGTATATGAGTGAAAGCTATGGGTGAATCTATAGCCTCTACATTAGATACGCCTCAGAATAACGGTAATTATCCTTCTATCATTGTTAAAGTACACTAATAATGTAAAAAATTGTTATATTATCAGTTTGTTTAACTTAAATTCATTTACCATAATCACATTGTGTAAATATGTTTTAAAAAAAATATCTAATGAATGGAAAAGCTATCAAGAAACTTTAGTTGCACAATATAGTGCAAGTTGTCCTGACCTTAGCTTCTCGCATTTAGGTAATTCTTAAAATTTAACATGTGCAAAGATGCCTTACAGTCCAAGGACAGGCGGCGCCTAATGATGAACACTTCACGTACAAATTTAAAACAATATTTGTTTTTTTTTCTTTTCTATTTGTCTTTAAATTCTATGGTTCTTTAAGAATATTTATCAAGCAGTAAATGATGAGAATGCTTATTTCTTCAGCACATACAATACTTCCACATTTATTTAATAATATAGGCCTGCTACATATGTGGTAGTATAGCTTGGTCCTTGGTCCAAGGACAGATACATTCTCTTTATAATAGATGGTGTCGAACCAGCTTACTTGTACCTCGGCTATTTAATTGATTACCTACTTCTCACACCAACATATCTACCAGAAAACTCTGCACACCAAGGTGATGGCGTTCGAATTAGCTTGCTTATACCTCGACCTCGACTATTTAATCAGATATCTACTTCTCACACTGGATAACTCTGCACATCAAGGTGATGGTGTTCGAATTGGCTTACTTATACCTCGACTATTTGATTGGATACATGTTTCTCACACAACTTACCGTACGAGATAACTCTGCACACCAAGATCTCGAGCAACGTTCATTTTATATAATTTTCACCTACCTCATTAATCACTAGGCTTGCAACAACATACCCAGTATAGTCTTCACATATAGGGTATGAGGGGGTAGTATGTACGCAAACTTTATCCCAGCCTTGTGCAGGTAGAGAAGCTATTTTCGAATAGACTGTCGGCTCAAGAAATTCGTTGACCACTAGGCTTTATGGAAAAAATTGACCTAACCACAACTTGGATGAAGGAGCAGATACTTTTAAGTTGAACAGCAAAGTTCCAGCAGCCACACTAAAAAGACAGCTACTTAATAATCAGCACTGTTTTAGGTCACACTACATTTTCAGAAATTTATATCACATGTTAGAGATTGAATGTAAAAATAAATAAGGAGACTCTTTTTTTGTCCGGATGAAAGTATCAATACCTTGTTCTGTAGATGGAGTGGACCTATGTCAATCTCAAAGTTCCACATTTGAGTGATAGATCAATGATAGACAACTCTATTTTGAGCAAGGAGAAGGATCTAGTCATAGTTGTCATAAGGAAAGTATTTATCTGCACCTGCACCTAAGTGTTTATGACAGACTAAAATTTGATCTTAACAGTCAAAAATTCAAGTGAGAATACGTAGCACAAAATCATGGCTAAACAATAAATGTGTGTATGAAAGACACATCTTTGTATTTATTAGTTTGATATAAAGAGCAATGAACTAGATGGCCGCGGCTATGAAATTTGGGACAGAGGACTTTTAGTATCTCTTTAGCGAAGAGAAAAGGCAGGATAACGAGAGCATAGTGCGAGTAAAATGGTGTTGATATTGCATACACCATAGAGTATGCCAGCAGAATGCGACCAACAAGTTGGGGCAGAGCAAGGACACTAAACCTTAAATGATAATATGATTCGGCAGACAGATAAACTAAGTCATCGAAAATTTTATAGTTTCACTTTCCTATCAAGTATGCAAGTTTACTGTGGTACAAGTAACTAAAAATATTTGATGGAAGAGAATAAATTATGTTAAAGGGGAACATGGAAAGACAAAAGGGCGAAACCTAATTCTAATTTTCACATACTTCCATTTGGGAAGTGGGAACCCAAAGGAATGTATGTTGAGATCACTTCATAGAACCCACTCCTCTATGAAATCTATAGCTTTTCGTGTTCTATGATTTATCTCCGAATAATGAGGAGGTAGTTCGAGTCCTTTCTATTTTTCTTTTTAGTAAACTGATAGAGGGATGCAGAACAACATGTCGAATTACTATATAAAGAAAAAAACTATAAACTAAAGGACTTCTTGTTCGAATAAGAATTTTTATATTGACATGAAATCCTGGACCATGTCAGCCCTTACAATACTAGGTTTTAAGTTTACCTTACTGGGACGATAAAATAAATTTTTTTTGATGGGACGATACAACAACAACAACAACAAACCCAATAGTTTCCCACAAGTGGGATGTGGGGAGGTAAGATGTACACAGCCTTACCTCTATTCCTCCCTACCCCTGGAAGGGTAAAGAGGTTGTTTCCGATAGACTCTCGGCTAGAGAACGACAGAAAAAGAAAAGTAATTGCAACAAGTAGTAATAACAACAATATTAAATAAGATCGAATCCAAGAATGCAGTCAAACTCTAGGCGGTAATAGTCGTGGGACGATAAAATAATTAAAATTACTCTTATGCATCCCGAGTTAGGCATTTCATATTAGCCCAAATTATCCTTTTTAAACTTTTCATGCCATTAGACTATAAATCTATTTTAGTTAAATTAGGTAGTTCAAATCTAGCCATATTGTCTCCCAAAAATTGTCCTAGTAAGAAGCTTTGTGAATTGCCTAACTTTGGAAGCAGAACACAAGCCTACCTTTGCTTTGGCAGAAGTCAGAACTGAAACCTTATGTAGCCTTTTTTACTGTGAAAGAGGGAGGTCATTCAACAAGAATGACATGAATACTATCTTTTAACACTCTGTAATTAGGTATTATTTACTTAATCCTAAAGAAAATATCGAAGGCAAGACTATTTGGTCTAAGTTGGGCGCTGACCCCTAATGTTCAGCACCAGAAAGTGATGAAGCAAAATGAAAAGGAAGGCCTTCTTATGTAAAAATCAGGCACAACTTTGTAGCAATAGACATGCAGTCAAATACTAGTGACCCTGACCCTGGCCCAGAATATAAAGAAGGTTGTTTAGTTATGAAAATACCATAACATATTTGCCTTCAGAAGTGCAATAAATATACAAGCGCATCAAGAAAGCAATTAAAGGAACAGAAACTCAGTAGGGTGCCCTTTACAAGGAGGGCGGATTCTAGCAAAGCAGACTTCAAGCACTGAAGGCAAACCGGAAAACACAAGTGGCAGTAAAGACATTTGAAAAGAATTTGTACAGTATTTATATGTACATGAAGAAAGTTAAAGAAGTTGAACCTTTTCTCATGACAGACGAGCAAAGTATATTTTCTTAATCTTCCGCAGATGAGACTCTATGCAACAAAACTGGACCAAATACAACATAGTACATTTACACGTACAGAGTAAAATACCTAAGGCAAAATTTTACAATGACTACCCTCCACAATACCAATGTTTTTAGGTAGTATAAGCTGTATGACGGAACCCCAACCAAAATTTTCGGGGAGCAGTGGTAAAACTAGAAACAGATGACTTACTGATGCTTGAAGACCCCTTTTCTTCGACGCCCTTTCAGATCACTTGGGGCAATTGATACAGAATCTACACAAAGCCCACCTTTGGAATGTGTGCAATCGATCTGTTTCATTGAAAATCTAACTTCAGTTGCAGGGTCTGACCTACTGACTATAAATTCACCCATCTTGTACTCTATCCAGTTGCCACGTTTTATATATCCATTTGCATCATCTTGCTCGATATCATGTATGAAGTACTCACTCACTGCATGCTGTCCATCAGATGTAGTCAGTTCATATCGCACTGGCCCTAAATCCCATCCATGAGTGTGCTCAAAGCTGCTAACACGTCGACCAAGTCTCTTGTAAAATTTCCCAAGGTGGACCCTGAATGTTAGCATGTATACATCCGGCGGAAATGGAAACTTCACTGAACCGCTTACTTCAAACCACCATACCTGCTGGCAATACGCCACAACATGGAACCTGTGGCAGCAGAAATATTAGAATGTCAATGTTCTAGACATCCTCAACAATTTGGTTTTTTAAGAACGAAAAACAGAATGCATTCTAGCAGTCTCCAAGCAGCTGAAAACACTATATGTAACAATGAGGATAAAACATAAAAAGGTGAATTACAAAAGAAGAATGAGGAAAAACATAGGTGTTCTCTGAGTCAGTATAATCCAATGACTAAGAAGAAGAAAAAATGGTGGTGCACAACTGCTAAAAGGACCCTCTTCCATCTCTCATTAGCCATGGATGGTTAACCATAAAGCCCGAAGCTCATGATGATCAGATATTGGAATGAAAAGGTTTAATCTAACCATCGTCTTTGTGAACTAGGGAAATTAGTGATTGGTGATAACATTGTCTAAACCATCATGTCAATCGTCTTTTAAAGGTCTCATACAATATTAATCCTCAGTTGCCTGATAGGCAGGATTCTAAGTTTTAAGATAGATAGCTATAAGCATGATCTGTAATTTCTCAAACTTTCTTTATAGATACAGAAATTTACTGCAAATCTGTTAAATTAATTAGCAAGATATGTCAGGGAAATATGTGTTCTTAATTCTGGAACAAATGATTTGGTCTTACAAATCTATAAAGTAAGTTTATTGGTCCAAGTGGCTGAGTCGGAGAAAATGAAGAATCACCCGTTTCCAACACGCAATCCATCAATACCAATCATAATTAGCCAAGTAGTAACTTCTGTATTGATCCCAAAAGAATAACATTTATACTTCTGATCAAAATCCTAATTAAAATTTACAGATTGGTATAACTAATAAGTTTTCCATGCATCTTCTTCCTCATTCAAATACGATTACTGTCCATCCAGCAAAGGCACATCTACCTAGACAGACTGTCCACAAATTTATCCAAAATCTTACTGACCCAATATTATACACTGAAAAAACAAATCCAAGTACATGCTCTAACAATAAAGGGTTCAAGACCTCTCAAAGAGGGAGGAAGAAAAGCACGGTTTCCTTGTCTATCCTCAGGCACCAAAAATAAGAAAAGCAAAAGAACATGAAAACGAAAAGGAACACTTCCACATATCTAGGAGATTTCTGCTTTGACAGTCTTGCGAAGGGGCAAAAAAGTGGCCTACGGAGGTTCAAATCCTACTTTACTGACACTGGTAGCTATTCTCTATAATCAGCACCTAACTTTGTTTTTTTTTTTTTTTGGACCGTATCACTGAAAATAAGTAAAACCGATAACTTAAATTTTCTCCTTCTTCGAGACTCAGCACAAGGTAGATTTCGTTGGGCAGAAAAAGATGCAAAGAAATGCCCTGATAACCCTCAACGGTAAAGAAACTAGAGGCTATTAATCTCAGACATTGTCTTCATCATCTACCAGCAATGAGATCAGAGAAGTTCCACTCGGAAGTGGAACCAACATGCTCCAAGCAGTCTGTGGTTCACAGAAGAAAAAGAGGATAAAAGCTAATGCCAAATAAACAACTACTTTAATCTAGCAATCCTTTTTAGTATGGGTACTCTAATCGAGTGATCTTAATAATCAGTAAAGACTTATTGCATATAGTTTGAACATACTAATCTAACCTTGACTCTTCTGTGGGAAACCAGTTCCAATGTCTCCTGTCTTCAACACCAGTTATCAGCATTGCTTTCGTCGAGATAGACATGCAAATTCTTCCACTTATTCTATCCAACCATACTTCCTGCAATTTCTCCCACATCAAAAGAAAAGTACATGTTAGAAACAAAGCATCAGTTAAACTTTATCCAAACAATTTTCAGCCGAAAAGAAAAACCAAACCACAAATGAGATTCAATGGCACAAGAAGCTCTACAAATTACTCAAACTTCCTCTTCCTGCCAATCAGGTGCCCAGGAAGTAGAATCTTCATATTACTTCTTCTTACCCAATTATTTGACACTATTACTATTTGGAAAGTGTAGCAGTTTATTCTTTGACTACGATTTCTTCAAAAACTTTTTAAATATTTTCATTTATAACAATTTGTAATTCATAAAACTTTTCTTTGATAAGGAAAATAATTGTAATAATGTGGGAAAAACTCCCGTAGAGAACCTACACAATTATATGGTTCTATACCAATGTCACCCAATCTTCTATACAGATAGTAACTTAATGAGTGCACCAAAAACCCAAGTTGCTCGGACTTTTCATTTTGGTGCCGCACCTATGTCGACATGAAACCGACACTAGTATGGGTGTGGGATATGTATCGGGGATCCGGTTAATCAATATTGGGTACTTTGACCACAAACTACGGAGAATTTGACATAAGATTTGGCATTTTGATTTCTAAAGACAAAAGCTAGTGTAGATTTGAAGACATGGGAAAAGATAGTGCGTTCAACAAGCTACATGCAAGTCTTCCAAATAGTGTCTCATAATTAGGCATATTTTTATAGCTCTATTTTAGATATTTGAATTATTTTCAGTCGAATCTCCACCCATATCAGTACCCCCAAATCTTAAAATTTAGATCGTGAAGGATCCGACCTCTAAATCTGCACACATATGGCCATATCAGATACCCGCACCCGAATCCAAGCAACTTGGCCAAAAACAAACAAAGAATCAGAGCCTATTCCTCAAATGTAACTGTAACTCATAAAAGCGTCCTATGTAGTTTGTAAACATAAACTTTAATGTAAAAAAGAACAGAATATAGTGTCTGTATTCACACAGATTAGTGGATAAGTTGACCCTCATACTCCGAAAACCATTCTTTTTTGGAATGGAGAGACTTCAAACATAAGAAAATAAACACTTTTAGAAAACCCCAACTCAATATGAAGCTCTATTTGGTGCCTGTAATCACAGATAACGCAGCATAATAATCAATGTCAAACAGCTGATTCAGATTCCCACTTCAATTGTAATATCAATCTACTTGAAATTTACACACTTCTTTATTGGATTATAAAGAAACGTTATCTCAAACATCACCCAACTAAATTTCTAAATCAGTTCTGACCTAGAAACCAATTAACCATTGGGATTTAAGTAATATAGACTCACAGTGTAGATCAGTGTAAATTAACCTGTTATAATATATTACTTGGTAACTATTTATTCTAGGCTACCAATCAATTATATTAAATAAAGTTTACTGCACTAACCTTTTAAGCGACCCGATTCTGTAAATATTTTTTACAATGTTAGTAGCTTAGTGCATAAAACTTAATATCTTAATCATTTACAATGAAAACAATGTAAATAACACTAAAACCCCCAAGAAGAATCTATATACTATTACCTTATTTCCATCATCAAATGGAATTTTTACACTGTCAAATTAACTTAACCAGTTATAACTTGTTACTTACCATTAATTCTAGGTTACCAATCAATGATATTAGACAAAGTTAACTGAAATTACACCCGATTGTGTAAATACCATCAATGCATAAAAACTGAAATTCTTAATCATTTACAACCAAACAATGAAAATAATAGTAACAACCCAAAAATCTATATATTACCTTATTGCCATCATCAAATGGAACAGGACGAGATAGGAGGGCAAAGATGTCTTTCTTAGAAAGACCCCCGTTTATTTTTTCCCTCAGAGGCAAAAGGTCGAGCAGATGGTGGTAATTAGACGGAAGTTTGGAATTCCAAACGGCGTCAGAAGATGCGGCGCCACGAAACGCACGGTTAAGCCTAGCTAAATTACAAATTTCCGGTGGGGTAAGGTACATAAAAACGCATGCCACGCAATTTTCCGGTATGTCACCGAGTCCTGGTCCCGTCGATTCGTTCTCCGTTAAGCTCGACAATGATGCGCCCATACGAAATTACCAACTAGTCCTTCGATTTTGCGGGTTTTGTTGTTTTAGCAGAAGGGGTAATTTGGTCAATTGATATTTGTCGCCGGTCCCGGAGTTGAGAATTGGAGAGGGAGCAGATATTAATAAAGGACCCGGTTTTGTTATTATGTTTGTCAAGCTTGCAACATTTGCTTTTCCTCTTTTTTCTTGTTCTTTTATTTGTATATATAAATCTTTTTTTTTTTTTATATTTTTTTTATTGACAATTTGTAAAGTAGACTTTTCAAATGTACTACTATTAAATTTTCAAAAGAAAGGAAAAACTTCTTTTATGTATTTTTATGTTTCCTCAATGTTAATTAAGTATCTTAATTGAACTATCGAAAAACATTATTGGGAGTTTGAGTTGTAATTAGTATTTGATAAATTAATCGAAATGCATTCAAGTCGATCTGAATATATATTCTTAAATTATGTTTGAATTTTTTAATAGGTATATAGACGTTTAAAATATACATTCCTAAATTATGTTTGAGATTTCTAATAGGTATATAAACGTTTAAAATATATGAGTTTTTATGTTTTACTTTTTTTTGGAGGGGACAAATGTAAAGTAAACCTTACAACTAGATCTATAACTAAATCAACCCTAATTCAAATTTGTTGTACATTATGTGTCAAATTGTAATATTGTTTTCCATTTCAAATTTACAGACACACACATATATATATATATATATATATATATATATATATATATATATATATATATATATATATATATATATATATATATAAAACTACAAAATCTTTGTTTCTTTCTTAATTTCCATATCGATTCATAAAGAGCAGTAACTCTGCCAATCAAAATTCAAACAAGAAGAATCCACTTATTACTTTTTATATATAATTTAAAATATGATCTCCAAAATGCATATCAACTTTAACTATTAAGCCACACCCCTTAGACGAAGAATTGTCCTAAGATTATGATACTGAAAGAAGTAGGTGTCTAGAAGTTTAGTGATTATAAATGTTGGCGGTTAAATCGCAGCGGAGATGAAAATACTATGTGATTTTTTCTTATTTGTCTAAGTCTTAGCAGATAGAATTATCTCATACATATTGCTGGTGGCAGGGGCGCATGTACCTTGTTGCATGCGGTGTCAGTTGTCACGAGACACTGCTTCGTCGAAAGTTTTCACTAGATATGCATATGAAAAATAAAATATTAAGAATAAGTATAAACAATGACACCGCTTATCATTATCATGATTTATTCATTAGTCCACTACTTCAAATTGTGATATCATGCATACGCCGCTGGCTGATGAAAGATAATAAATATTCCATAAAATTAATCGAGATACGTACAAGCTGGCTCAAAATACCATAATTATCAAAAAAAGAAATATTGACTGTGACCAAGATTTCTTTTATTCCATTGTATAAAAGGACAAGTTGGATCAACAAATTAAAGGTGGATATATCCTTCTGTCTTCCAGCTAAGTATGAGTTTAAATTGCCAAACTATGGGCGGATTATGTAAAAGATAAAACTTCTCTATAACAGTTCTTTATTACTACAACAATAACCATTATTTATAATTGATAATGACAATGCTTCATTATTAACTCTCAGATAAAATCAAAAGACATGACATTCTATGTAAACAAGAACTTGCTGTCACATGACAAAGCTGATTATAGGACAAAATGGAAATGTCACGTTCATTAAACTCGTTTTCTTATAGTCATACATTTACATTTCACATCACTCACCAACAGAAATTTATTTAAAGTTGTTCAAACTTAATTAAAAGAAGTGTAAAACAATCCATTTTTGTTCAATATATGTGTTATATACCTCTAAAATTTAATATTTTATATATATACGCAGTGTAATTTTTCAACAAAGAATGATATAACACGTACTTCGCCCTTGCCCACCAGTATGAGAAATCAAAAAAGATAAAAGAAAAAAGAAGTAAAAAAATTATCAAGTATATATGCACCTTTTACTCTTACTCCACAAAAATAATTGTGTATGTGCACGCGATATCATAAAACTCATGGTACATGTTTCTTCGATAATACAATAAAAATAATAAATTCAGATTAATCTTACAAGTGATCCGAAAAAGATAAGTGTGTACGCAGATATTATCCTTATCTTGTAAAGGAAGAGAAGTTGTTTCCGATAAACCCTCAGTTATTATATTCTTGGATGATAATCTACCAAAATTATATTTTAATGTATTAGGTTAGTGAAAGTTTTTGGATTGTGACTTTGTAATCGTATCGTTTATTGTGGATCCTCCCATTGTATATCTTTCCTAGGATTTGACTTTTAGAACTAGAGTTTTGAAATTATTTAAACTAAGGCTAAGGCCGCTGATATTTTTTGATTTGTTGCTGACTTGCTGTCACACATAACTAAGAAAATGATATTAGAATTCCTAAGCAATTTCTTAATGCTCGGAACATATCAAAGCACGCCACCCATAAAAATTCCATATGTTCCAACATAATATAGTGGATATCGGTGCATCTGTGTATGAACTTCCAACATAATTTGTGTATGAACTTCCAGCATATTATGCTGGAACTCCAACACGCGAAAAGTTCCAGTGTAATATACTGGAGATAGCATGCTCGAACTCCAACACGAAGAAAGTTCCAGTATATTATGCTGGACCGGTATATTATACTGGAACTCCAGTATATTATACTGGAGTTCCAGTATATTATACCGGAGTATTTCCGGATTTTGAATAGTGTTTTCGTTCAGATTTATCTTTACATGAAAAGTGACTAAATTTCGATTACTTTTGAAACTATGGCTATTTTTGAATGACCACTTGTAAATCTAGCTATTTTTGAATTTCTCCCAACAAAGTAACTTTTGTGCGTCTTTGCGCAAATAGCCAGTCATATTAATCCTTTACTTTTTCTAGCCATATACATAATTTATGTATTGATTATACACAATTATACATATATAATACATAAAATATGTATATATTATATTTTCACTGACTATTTTTAGTTTAAGCGATTAAATGGGCGACTGATTAATTTTTCAAGTAAAAATTGAAGAAAAGTCACTTTACTTTATTTTTTAACTAAAAAGTCATTCAATTTTGCTCGTTGCAACTAAAAAGTCAATTTATGCTTTTAGGGGACATTACATTTGACATTTTTCTTTTCAATCTAACCATTAAAAAAATTAAAAACACCAATTAAACCACTACCGACCCGACCCTCTAGACGTTTTTCTTTTTTCTTTTAAAACAAATATAACAAAAGCCACACTGTGATGTATATGATGTTTGCCTGATTTTAGGAAGATCTCATTTTCTACATCTACTTCATTTTCATAGTACGTCTCCACTTACTGTTTGAGTGATTGATACAACCATTTTTTTTCCATTATTGATTATACATTTCAAAAAGGTGGAGCTGGCAACAGCAAGGGCAAATTTCGGGGAAAGGATGTCGGTTCATGTAAACCTAATAACTTTTATCAAGATTATGTATTTGTATTAAAATTTCACTAAATGTATAAGAATATTTAGTTTGGAAAATAATTCGTTGGTCCGAGTATATTATTATATATTACCTTAAGATCGCAACCTATAAAGTTAAAATCGTGGATTCGTCTTCGCCGGAGGCGGATTCAGGATTTCAAGAGGACGGGTACATTATTATAAAGAGAGGGATCTAGAATTCTCATTTGACGGGTTTAACTTTAGTCACTTACCCTTGACCCACTAAACTTTTGAAATTATAGGTTCAAAATTTATACATTTTTTGAAATTTTATTGGTTTTCATATATACACACACACACACACACACTCGATGTCGCAAACAAGATCGTCCAGAGTACGTTTCGAACTACAAAGTACATTTGTAGAGGTGCACCCAATAATTGTTGCACCATAGGAGTCCTTGAGCATAGGTGCACACACATATATTTAAGTAATTTTGAAAAAAATATAATATTATTATACATGATTTAGAGAAAGGAATATGGGTTCATGTGAACCCATACTCTAAGAGCTAAATACGCCCCTGATCTCCGCTGGCAAACAGTGGCGTATCCACACTTGACCAAGAGTGGTCACTTGAACGCCTTTGATAGAAAAATTATATTGTGTTTTTAGCTTAAATATTGTAATTAAGGGATATAAATTAAATTTTGAACACCTTTTAAAATGATTGAAAGAAATGGTTTAACGAAGGGTATCTATTTCCTATGCACTTTCAGTAATGAAATTTATCAAGAAGGACTTTATAGGTCGAATGAATGATAAATTTTAGGAAAATGCGCATAATGGTGATGTTAAAAAAAATTGATGTATTTATTCATCGGAAAAATATTCTACGTATATGTTAAAATTGGAATATTCTTTGCAAAATTCCTGACTCAGTCACTTCCGACTAGGGGTGGGCATATTTCGGTCGGAACCGAATAAACCGACCGAATCGAATTTTTTTTTATTTCGGTTTCGGTTATTCGGTTTGTTCGGTCGGTTTCAGTTTAAAATTTTAAAAATTTCGATTTTTCGGTTTGGTTTCGGTTATTAAGTTTTTTAGTTCGGTTAACCGAAAAACCGAATTATTAGCATATATGTTCTTTAAGTTATATATAAGCTAAACCCATAGGTAATAAATTAATATTATTAGATCCAATCTATCAAAGACTCAACTCAATTAAGTAAGTCCATCAACTTTCAAATCTTAAATGCTTTCAGTCTATTAAAACTTTTATAGCATATGTGATAGATACACCGGGAGAATTTCACACAGAGTTGTATTTACACTATATTTGGATTTTATGATCCATAATAGTGTGCAAAGTTTAGTCTATTTTTTTCTATAAACACAATATTTCCAACAATTTCGAAGTTTTGGAAAAAATCAACAAATTTGCCGGTCTTATTATTAAATAGAAGGAGTCCAATATGATAATGTTCAAACCGAAAACCGAACCGAAATTAGAAAAACCGAACTGAACCGAATTTATTTCAGTTCGGTTTCGATTACTACTTTTACAAAATCGAAAACCGAATAACCGAACCGAATTTCGTCAAACCGAACCGAATCGAACCGAACCGAACCGACCGAATGCCCACCCCTCTTCCGACAAGCATGCTTTTCACTAATTTTAGAAGGTAGCAGTGAATGGTTTTTTATTTCTTGGATTTTTGGCCCATTCGTTAAGTTGTAATCAACGACATCACAAGTGGTGTCGCGTTGTCGTAGGAGCACATATATAGATTCAGAATTTGAAGTTTATAATTTCTGTTGCGATTTCAAGTTAATATAGTAAAATATTTAAGATTATTTAATGAATTTATATATCTAAGCAAAAATTATTGAGTTTTCATTAACCAATATGACGGATCATGATTTTAGATTCATGAACGCTGATTACTTGTTTCGATCCTGGTTCTATTTGGATTTTATCGCGATTTGGAGATCCGACCATAGCTACAGTGAACTTTATCCGTGTAGTTGCTGGAGTTTCGTTATTTAAAAGACTATTCATGTTCATCTTTCTTCTCTTCTCTGTTATTTGCTGTAATGATCCGGTTAGTCGTTCTAAGAGTTGTAGCCCCGTTTCTCTCATTTTTATTTCTTTATGTGTTGTTAAGCTATGATGAGTTGTATCGAGTTGGTAGATTTGGGTTCGCAGTAGTTTTGGAGTGAAATGAATACTTAGTCTCTTAGTTAGAAAGCTAAGTTAGAAAAAAAGTCAATCGAAACTTATAAGTAAACGAATTCGGATTTGGATTTTTATGATTCGATGAGATTCGTTGGGTGATTTTACACTTAGGAATGCATCGGGAATATAATTTTGAGTACCGGGATAGAATTAGGCTTGGATTGGCGAAAGTTAGAAGTTTAGAAGTTCTTAGGCTTGAATTCGAGGTTGATTTGGTATTTTGTTATTATTTTGGGTGTTCCGAAGGTTCGAGTAAGTTCGGGTAGTGATATATGACTTGTTGGAATTATTGGTTGAGGTCCCGAGGTCCTCGTGTGAGTTTTGAATATGTTTGGGTTGTGTTGCGCTCGTTTTTCTTATGTTTCGACGTCGTTTCTTCAAGTATAAATGATATTATATTGAACAAATGAGCTCAAGTTTCGTTTTTGATTGAAGTATTAAATCTGTATCGTAATTACGGAGCCGTAGCAAAAAGAATCGTCAAATTTGGACATCGTATGAGGATTTTATGGTAATTTTACTAATAATTAGGTTGTCAGGTTTTTCAGTTTAATTACGAAATTGCCACTAGCAGCGTATTTAAAAATCTGCGCTATTTGCAAATATTAAAACCTACATATCTCCTTCGTTATAAGGTCAAATTGAGTGATTCAAAATCCTAACTTGATTCGAATTTCACAAGGAATCCATTGGAGGCATAAAATACAAGTTTCAGAATTGTTTGGATTGAGAAACGAGGCAGAATAACTGGCAGAAAAAAAATATAAAACTAGGGTTTGTTCTTTCGGTTATATTTTGAGTTGGGGAGCTCGGATTTGGGCGATTTTGGAGGCGATTTTTATCATATGGATTGGGGTAAGTATT
>MU701592.1:0-12141 GCA_026770625.1 Nicotiana glauca | reverse complement strand
GTCGGGAATATAATTTTGAGTACCGTGGTAGAATTAGGCTTGAATTGGCGAAAGTTAGAAGTTTAGAAGTTCTTAGGCTTGAATTCGAGGTTGATTTGGTGTTTTGGTATTGTTTTGGGTGTTCCGAAGGTTCGAGTAAGTTCGGGTAGTGATATATGACTTGCTGGAATTATTGGTTGAGGTCTTGAGGGCCTCGTGTGAGTTTTGAATAGGTTTGGGTTGTGTTGCGCTCGTTTTTCTTATGTTTTGACGTCGTTTCTTCAAGTATAAATGATATCATATTGAACAAATGAGCTCAAGTTTCGTTTTTGATTGAAGCATTAAATCCGTATCGTAATTACGGACCTGTAGCAAAAAGAATCGTCAAATTTGGACATCGTATTAGGATTTTATGGTGATTTTACTAATAATTAGGTTGTTAGATTTTTCAGATTAATTACGAAATTGCCACTAGCAGCGTATTTAAAAATCTGCGCTATTTGCAAATATTAAAACCTACATATCTCCTTCGTTATAAGGCCAAATTGAATGATTCAAAATCCTAACTTGATTAGAATTTCACAAGGAATCCATTGGAGGCATAAAATACAAGTTTCAGAATTGTTTGGCTTGAGAAACGAGGCAGAATATCTGGCAAAAAAGAATATAAAACTAGAGTTTGTTCTTTCGGTTATATTTTGAGTTGGGGAGCTCGAATTTGGGCGATTTTCATCATATGGATTGGGGTAAGTATTCTCTACTTGGTTTTAATTATATTTCATGAATCTATCTTCATTTTTCGGATTTTTTTTGATGATTTCAAAGTGAAATTATGGGAGTTAGGGTTTGAGTTTTGGAGAGTTTTAAGTGAGGATTTGAGGAACCAAACGGAGTCCAATTTTGACAAATTTTATATGGTTAGACTCGGGAGAAGACGAAGATTATTATTCTTCTATTTTTGACCGATTCTGAGATGTGGGCCCAGGAGTCGGGTTTTGGCCGATTTCGGATTTTTGGTATATTTTGTAATTTTTATTGTGGAATTCAATTCTTTAGCACATGTTGATGGTATTAATCTGATTATAGTTAGATTCAGAGCTTTTGGAGACCGATTCCAGAGACGAGGGCATCCCGTAGTAGGATTTTACGCTGTTGAGGTAAGTAACAGTTTTAACTCTGGCTTTGAGGGTATAAACCCGGAAAAATTGATATTATGTGATTGTTTGATGGTGATACCCATGCTAGGTGATGGGCGTGTGGGTGTTCACTGCGAGGGATTGAGACTTGGTCCGTCCCGTGAGGCTATGAGGCCTAATGGCTATTATCTGCGGTTATGTATTTACTTGTTGTTGAACTTGTTTGCCTTCATGTTAGAGATCATGTTTAGGCTTTATTCATGCTCACTATATTTGTACTCAGTCATAGAAATTATTGTACATATTTACCTCAGTCTCTATTATTTGCTAATATGTTGTGATACTTGATGTGGGTTGTGTCCCCTTATTTGTTGAGGATGGTGAGGCTAGTGAGGTACATGATTGAGTGAGGCCGAGGACCTAGTTGTGAGGATACTAATACCATAGCGCATGAGTTGTCCGCGTAGCACGTGAGTTGACCGTGCGGGTCCAGGTATTGATGCCATAGCGCGTGAGTTGTCCGCGTAGCACGTGAGTTGACCGTGCGAATCCAGGTATTGATATGGTAGCACGTGAGTTGTCTGTGCTTAGCGCTTGGGCTTTGGGAGCCCCTCCAGAGTCTGTACACACCCCCAGTGAGCGTAGAGTGTTGAATGTATTGAGTGTTGAGTGCTGAGTACGAGTGATGAGTGATGGAGTGACATTACTATGAGGTTGCATTTACTTTTGCTGTTGGTGCACTTACCTGTTTAATTATTTGTGGTATTTGGTTGTTTTAAGAAATTTACCTATTTATTTATGTTTATTGTAAATTGTGAAAATAAATAATTGGACTATTTTTATTAGCTCGTCACTACTGCTCAGTTCCTTAGTTATTTCTGTTACTACTGACGTGGTTGTACTCATACTACACCCTGCACTTTATGTGCAGATCCAGGTGAGTTAGAGCGCGACAATCGTTAAGTTTTTATCGGCTATCGGTGGAGATTGCAAGGTAGCTGCTAGTGTCCGCAGGACCTTGTTACTCCTTTTATCATTTCTTCTTTGGAGAGTTAGATAGTTTATATACCTCAGTTTATAGTTTTAGACGCTCATGACTTGGTGACACCCCGATGTTTGGGACTCGTTTCCGTATTTTGTATTATTTATATTCAGAGTTGATTTAATGTGAGAAATTTAAATTATTGGAAATTGTTTTATTAAATTCTTATAATCGATTTAGTAGTAATATTTTTGGAAATAGGCTTGCCTTGTAACACGATAGGCGCCATCATGACCAAGGTTAGATTTTGGGTCGTGACATTTGCGATGTTGCTTTCATATATTTCATAGTTGAAAATGGAGATAGCTTATGTTCTTAATTGTTTCACTCAAGTTCGTTTGAATACTGTGTTGGTTTGTGTTTTCTCTCCTAGCTTTCCTGGTTCAAGACATTAATGCTTCTTCCTTTTGAAATCCCAAGTGGTCAATAATAAAATAGTTTTCCTAAGTCTATTTTAAGGATTAATTTCGTAAAAATTGCATGGGGCGCCCTATTTGGTCGTCTCCATTTAACCTATACCCTTTTTTTTTAAAACTTTTAACTTGTACCCACTTTTTAAACAACTTCAGTTCCCTTTCTCCTCCTCCTTCATTTTTTTTTTCTTCTTCTACAATCAGATTGATGCTACAATTGTCTCTATATATGAACAGGAAATAATCTACCACCACCAGCCCAAGTGATCAATCTTTTGAAGTCAAGAAACGTCCAAAAAATACGAATTTTCGATCCCAATCAAGATGTCTTAACGATATTACAGGGATTTGATATTTCTGTAATTCTTGGTACCTGAAACGAAGACCTGCAATCACTTGCTAGTGATCCAACTGTCAAATTTACGTACATTTCAGCAGGTAGTGAAGTCGTACCGGGACCACTAGCAAACTTCGTATTAGGGGCGTTGCAAAATCTCGCACTCTGCACTGAAAGCCAACAACACCAGTACGAAATCTAATTACATCTTGATAGTGGGATTTTCCAGTTACAAAGATAAAAACTTCAGCTCTAGAGCTAAAGTTTACCAGTTACAACACAAAAACTTCAGCTCTAGAGTTGAAGTTTCCAGTTACAACACAAAAACTTCGGCTCTAGAGCTAAAGTTTCCCAGTTACAATACATAAACTTCAGTTCTAGAGCTGAACTTCAGGCCCGGCTACTAGAATGCTGAAGTTTTGCATCATTGCCTTTGCTACTTCAGTCCCGTATGCTGAAGTTATACGAAAAGGCGGGTACGCTTGCATTTTTTTTGTTGTCGCTACTGTGTTAAAATAAAAAATTAGAAAGACTGTTAGAAGAAAACTGGAAAAACAGTAAACTATAAGAAATATTCCGAGTCCACAATTTCCTTGTGCGTCCTTAAGGAATTTTAACCTCCTCACACTTTGCCAAGGTAATGGATTAAATCCTCCCAGGATGAAACAGAATAAACCTTCCTGCAATAGTGGCAATACAAACTGCAGGATACCAATGAACTCAAAAGAACGGAGCAAAATCACACGTACGAATTTGAAAGAGAAACTGCGAAGTAGAATGCAAGAGTTTCAGAAGGAAGGAAGTTCTGTATTTTTCAGTGTATGAAAAGGAAGCCATGCCTTGGAATTTATGGGCAATTGTCGGAAGATTTGTGTCTGTTCATAATGTGAACATCGATCGATCATTTGCTAAATCCAAATCCGAAGCCGAGCCGAGCGACGACAACGGCACGAGGTTTCATTCTTTTCCACTCCTTTTAAGAGCTCTAAGAAGTGATCCTATATTTATACACACAAATGTAGTTGTCCCTCACCAATGAGGGACAAAGTTCATTTGACAAAGCTCACTTGATTCAAATTTTTCAAATTTCATTTCCCTCCATTTTATTTCCCACCATTTTTCAATTTACACTTCTAGTCTTCAAAGCCCAATGGCTTAAAGTCTAATATTTTTTGGCAAAGTGGACACAAATTAGAATATGACACAAAAAACGAATATAGATAGTTGATCAAATTGAATTCTTAAATCTGTCATGCAAATCTAGCTTTAGAAGTTGGTAAATTGTTAACTTGGTACTTAGAAAATACATTGGGATATTGAATTTTTAACAAAAGTGTTTTTTTTTTTTTTTTTTTTTTTTTGGAAATGGATTTTGGATAAAAGCTCCTCGCGTCAATGTGCAACTTTAAAGAAGAAAATTAACTAATTAATTTTTATTCGGTTGGAGTAATTTGGGGCTTATACGGTCAAAGTACTGTTAGTATATTAGAGTAAGCCTATGCGTTATCTTGGTGCATGTTCTTTGTCTTAACTGAATTTGTTTAGTCTCATCAGTCCGAGTTCTCTCTTATCTAAGTGTCCCGAGTTTTGATTCCAATTACCCGTCATGACCTTCGTCTAAGTCTAATACCATCTCAGTGATCGATTGTTTGGTCTTGGTATTTAGTTAAACTAGTCGGTTGGGTTATACTACTGCCCGAGTTTCTTTATGTGTTGGTAATTGACATGATTCACGTACTAAGGGAAGAAGATTGGAAAAGAATTGCTCAGAGCCGTCAATATGGGCTTGGCCCGTTGGGCCTGCTCAGCCAGCATGTGATTTAGCAGGGTTGAGCTAGAATTTTTGAATCCCATTTAAAAACGAGGCTTTTAAGCCCGGCATGAGTAAGCCTGTGGCCCGTATGGCTGGGCTGGGTTGGGCCGGCTTGTGGGCCTAATAAAAATATGTATTTAAAATATATAAAATTATATGACACAAAAAAATAACAAGAAGAGTATCCCAAGCTTAAAGTTTATTAAGCTCATCATATTAAAAGATCAAAGTCTTAAAACGTTAAAATTAAATTATTCTCGATATTTAACTAATTAATATTGCATACGAATTGTAGATGTAGAAGAAAGTGAAGATGTTAAGACAACCTTCTCATAAGCAGATTCAAATGTGTTTGATGAAGATGATGTGTTAGATATCCCAAGAGCATTCTCTTGAATAGTTTGTTTTGAGTTTTGGCTTTTAGTGAATGAATATAGTCTTGTCTTTTATCTTTTTAGTGTTTATTGTGATATATTAGAACCGTATAAAAAGTTATTAAGTTTTGTAAAATTTTTCTAATAAGATTTTTTTAACTTTTAAATATTTATCTTTTTTTAGTTTAGAAGTTAAAGGAAAAAATATAAAATTAGATTTTAAAAAATGATGGCCAGCCCGTGAGGCCCGTGTGACGATCCAAAGGGTCATCACCTGTTTTCTCTCTTTTTTGCGCTTCTGAGGCCTTAAAAATCTCATTTTTCATCATCTCGATTTGCGTGCACAGTCCGGGCGCGTAACCAAAAAGCTTAAATATGAATTCTGTGTGAAAAATAATGAATTTTGATATTAATATGATTAAAGTTGACTTTGGTCAATATTTTAGGTAAACGGACTCGGACCCGTGCTTGGACGGTCCCGGAAGGTCCGTAGAAAAATACGGGACTCGGGCGTATGCACGGAATCGAAATCTGATGTCCCGAGCCCGAGAAATGAATTTTTAAAAGAAATTGTTTTTCTGAAATTTATATGAAAATTTGAAATGAAATTTGATTAGAAGACTGTGATATCGGGCTCGTATTTTGGTTTCGACGCCCGGTATAAGTCTTTTATATGGTTTAAGCGCTTTCTGTGAAATTTGGTTGAAATCGGACGTCATTTGACGTGTTTCGGACCTAAATCTCTAAAAATAAAAGTTTAAGAAGTTTGATGAAAAAGTGATGATTTTGAGGTTTGATTCCTCGTTTATGATGTTATTTTGGCGATTTGATCGCACGATTAAGTTCCTAGGTTGTGGTTGAGTTAGTGTGTGTGTTTGTCTAGGAGCCCCGAGGGCTCGGGAGTGTTTTCGGAGGTGTTCGGGATGGTTTTGAAACTTAGAAAAAAATGCAAAAGAGTTGCAACAGGTGAACAATACTTTTCTTCTTCACGTTCGCGTACCCTCGGGCTCCCCCTTCTTCGTGTTCGTGAAACATTCCTCGCGTTCGCATAGTTTCAGCCCATCCTTCATCGCGTTCGCGTATATACCCACGCGTTCGCGTAGAGTAAGTTCCTGGACCCCACCCTCCTCTTCTACGCGTTCGCGATTAGACTCCCCGCGTTCGCGATGCCTTGTCCCATTTACCCTTTGCGAACGCGAAGGGAAAATTCGCCCAGTGATTTTTTTTAAAAAAGTTTCAGAAATAGTAGGTACGGGTTTAGTCCAAAATTTTCACGAGCTCTCTTCTTCCCCAAGTTCTAGGAGTCTATTAAAGCCCCCATTCTTTAAGACCACTTGGGTTAGTAAATTTCCACTTGTTTTCTTCATTTTCCATAATTAATTATCAAATTCCTAAGCTCAAATCATGTAATCTAGGTTGAAATTGGGGGAAATGGTAGGGCTTTTCAAAAACACATATTCAAGAAAAAAGGCCAGTCCGGGGCAAAAGTATCGATCTCGCATTCATGCAGGGCCGCACTTGAGGAGTGTGATATAGATAGACTATCATAATACAAGCATTAATGGCTGCTTCCACAGCTCCAATTCGTGACTTATAGATCACACATAGACAACTTTATAGATTCAAGAAAGTACCTAGATAAATTGCACCCGGTGGGTTGCCATCTATACTTGAGATAATCCTTATCTGGTCTTCCATTCTTCAAAAACAATCAAACTGCTTTTCGATGAATGGACACACCGATGAATCGTAAAGAGGGTAAGAATCATCATAAACCCATTTTCCTTGGAAGAGATCACAGCCGTTGGTTCCCAACTGGTTTACATCATTGATCAACTTTGCATGTACTTTGTTGAACATGCAAAGAAGTGCAAATAGTGCAGATTTAGACCTCGTTCTGGGGTCGGATTTGAAAATAAATTGTATGTTCGGGCTCGTGGGGGAATGGGTGATATGGAATTGGTTCGAACCTCGTGTTTTGACCAAGCGGGTCCGGGGGCAATTTTGGAAATTTGTAAAGAAAGCTTAGAAATCTATATTTAGGCATTGGGTTTGATTTGTTTAGCTATTATTGATATTATAAAGTCGTTATTTCATAGATTTGATTGAGTTGGAGCCGAATTCGAGAGGGAAAGCGGTCGTTGTGGATTGATTTAGCCGTGTGAGTTGAGGTATGTGTTTGATCTAACTTTGGCTTGAGGGAATAGGATTATAGTATTGTTTGCTAATTGCTAATTATTAAGTACGGTGTATAGACATGGTGACGAGTATCTATACACTGATGTCTAGCATGACCGTGAGTCCTTATTTGTGCTTATTCTAATTTTGTTGTGACTCTTCCTTGTGTAATTGATGATTTCTATATAATGTGAAAAGTATGAAAAAGAACTATGACTTGTGAACTCTTTGGAGCGTTGACTCGAATGATAAAGTAATTATTGAGTAAGAAATGAAAGAAAGAGAAAGAAATGTGATTATTCCCTTGCCGGGTTGTATTCGTATATTGTCGTTCCCTTGCCGGGATTTAACTGCTTACTTGTGTTTCCCTTGCCGGGACTTCTATTACTGTTTGTCTATCCCCTCGCCCCATTGGTTGTGATTGTTGCTTGGGTTGGGAAGAGTGATAAAGCACGAAGGTTGATGCCGTGCACGATTGTGTTGAGGATATGTTAATGCACGAAGGAACATTCCGTGCCATGTTTTGATTATTAATGCACGAAGGAACATTCCGTGCCATGTTTTGATTATTAATGCACGAAGGAAGATTCCGTGCCATGTTTTGATTATTAATGCACAAAGGAACATTCCGTGCCCTGGTTTGATTGTTTTGGTGAGAACGAGGGTAAAAGCACGAAGGATGGTGCCGTGCAAATTGTTGAATTTCTACTCTCGTTGATATTGCAATTGTACATTTTCACCTTTTATTAGTTGGTTTTTGTTATCTGGATTGTTGCATCCCCTGTAGCATGCTCCCCTCCCTCTTGACTTGTTAAATTTCTGTATTCTCTTCTATTGCATATATATATATATATATTGAACTGCACAGGTTGGTTTTGGTAGTCCTGTCTAGCCTCATCACTACTTCGCCGGGGTTAGGCCAGGCACTTACCAGCACATGGGGTCGGTTGTGCTGATGCTACACTCTATGCATTTTTTTGCACAGATCACGGAGCAGGAGCAGCTTTTGGACAACAGTAGGAGTTTTGAGAGTTGGTTTCAGTCCAGAGATCCCGAGGTAGCCTAGCTGGCATCCGCATGGCACGGAGTCTCTTCTGTCTTCACTTTAGTTTGTTATCCTTTGTACCGGAACAAACATAATTATGTTTTTATTCAGATATTGTATTTAGCATTCTCTAGACATTCGTGAGTTTGTGACTCCAGTTCTTGGGTAGAGGATTTTGTTAAACTTCCGCATTTCTTCCAGTTAATTATATATTGAGACTTACGCTTTATCATATTATGCATTGTTTCTATTAGATGATCGATAATTGCTAAAAGAAGTAAATTAAGTTGGCTTGCCTAGCTCCTATTAGTAGGCGCTATCACGACTCCCGACGGTGGGAAATCCGGATCGTGACAGCCCGTAACCTACATAGGCTGGGGTGGACAAATCATTATAAGGTCCATCAAAATGGTGGGCTAGCCCAGCCCAACCCGTTAATTGCTAAAGCCCATGTGGGCTGGGCTGGGCTGGTCTGGGCTAGTCCTGCCCCGACCATATTTACAGCTCTAGAATTGCTTGTTGGGCCACGGGCTTGGGCTAAACAAGATTTAAAGTGTGCGCACTTAATATTTATTTTATCGCTTTTACTTTATTTATTTATTAGTTGAATCGTTAGAAGCATGCTTAGGCCGATCACTTGGGTAGGCAAACTTTAGGTCTTTTCTTTTATTCAAGGTGAGAGGTCATCCCTTTAGTTTATTATTTATTAGGGGTATGTCCGTAGAGTTTGTATATATATTTTATACTCTTTAACAGGGGTATGCCCCGAAGTGAATGTAAATGGAAGCCGTGATATCACAGCGGAGGCATAGTATAGGCTAATAAAACTTCTTTTATTTTATTTTGTTTTCTTTTATTAGGAAGGAACGACCTCGAACCCCTTTTGTTATTTTTTTTTCCTTTTGTGTGTTTCGTACCTCAGTCCGAATATTCTTTAAAGCCAACTTGATCATGTATGCAACCATACTAGTTACGGGACTCGGAGAATACCTAACATCTTCTCCCCGAGTCATTTACCCCCTTATCTAGAATCTCTGGTGCAAACTGGTTTAAGAGTTAAACATGTTTTAAAGGAAAACTATTTCTAAAAACGGTGACCTAGCACGCCAAAATCAAATGTCAGGAGGCGACTCTGAAAAATCCTTTTTAACACAATCTTTGTCACTTTCAAAATTGAAAACTCTTTTGAGCTTTACAAATCTTTTTATCTATTATTAAAAGAGGGTTAGTAAGGTGAAAAGGGGGTGTGACATTTAGTTTTATTGGACGTGAGGCCACATTCCATCTAGTCGAAAACGAGTGTCAAGTGGGCAAGTTGGGCCGATTTTGGGTGGGTCAAAATGGGTTGAGTTAATAGTTAGAAATTTTACCTCGTATAGCAAAGGTTAATACCTTATTTATTATAAATAAATACCCTTTTAAAAATTTATCTCCTATAGCTACCTTTTAATTTTTATAGCAAAATATCTATTTATGGCTACTTCTAACCTTTAAGCCATTAAATACGTTGTGTATTATTTTTCTCTCTCCCTCTCTCTTCCCTCTCTCCTCCTTTCTCTTTCCTCTTTCTTCTCTTTTTCCCCTGGTTTTTTCCTCCCCTGCTTTTAGAAAACCTAGCAGGGGTTGTGTTTCGCCAACGACAGATACGACAGGCGACCACTTCCCCCCTTCCTTGTTATGTCACTCCCTAACCCCCTCCTCTGGCCGGCAATACCTTCTTCTTTCTCTGAAGTGATGATTACATTAGAAAAACGTGACGATCTAAAATAGTTGAAGTTAAAAAACTCTAAGATCCAACATCTTTCACGCTATTTTGAATGGAAAGTAGAAAAGTGATTTTTTTGCTTAAGTACTCGTGATTCAAAATTCACGGTCCAACTAATTCAAATTCATTCTACGAGATTATAAGAAGAAGATTTCAACAAGGTGAAGGAATGCGAAAATAAAACGGCAAAAGAAAAAAAAAAGTAGTTGCTTTGCCCTGAAGAGTCTGTTACCTTTTTTCATTGTATTTTAATATATCTCATTGTATTCCATGTATTTTATTGTATTCACTATTTTTTTCATTATATTTCAATGTATCTCGCTGTATTCCATGTATTTCATTGTATTCACTGTCTCGTTGTATTCCATGAATGTATTCATATATATTTTTTAATTAATATAATTTATGTATTCAGATGTCTATATGTATTTAAATGTATCTGCAGTATGTATTCATATATTTTTGCACTACAGATGACCTGCTATACTTCATGTATTTAACCGTATTCAATGTAATTATATAATTTCAATATATAAATTTATTTGTAAAGATACCACTAAAAAATATTTTAGTAAATATACCACTAAAAAAAGAAAGAATGGATTGAATCTCCAAAGATTGATCTGATTTTGGGGTATTTTTCGGTTGAGAATATTTTCTAAAACTGAAAATACAAATATTGTGTGTTATAATTGAATTTGTTGAGTTATATTAGGAGTCTATCATGTTAATTGATTCACTTACCATTTTTAAACAGCTGAATCCCTTTTTTTTCCGCAAATTCCGTTACTGTATTCACGAATACAGCTCGCGAATATAGTCGAATACATTCTTTGCTTAGCTGGAATCCCCTATTTTTCGCCGAGTTTTGCTACTATATTCATGAATACAACAACAAATATACATCGAATAATTACTATAACAAGCTAATAATCACTAAAACATAGTGGTTTCTGAAAATTTCTCTTAATAGTTAGGCGGGTCAAATAATTAGGTTAAAATTTGGGTCATAGCCCGCCCGTCCAACTCTTATCAAGTTTTACTTAATATCAGAGGCGAATGCAGTGTGGTAGTTATGAGTTTAATTGAACCCATAACTTTCGACGCGAGTAAAAATTTATGTGTACAAATTCATTAAAATTGCAAAAAATAATAGATTTGAACCCATAACTTTAAAATATAATGGGTTCAATATTAAAAATCTTAAAAGTTAAACCCATAGAGTTTAAATCATGGATCTCCCTCTGTTTAATATATGTTATTTCTTATGAAAATTACTAAATAAAACTTTTTTTTCTTTTGTTACGGTCATATATAACAAATCAAACAAAAAATTATTTCTAAGATATTTGATAAAGTTACTCGTGGATCAATTTGAACTAAAAATTAGCCCAACTTTAAATGAGTTGAGATGGGTTGGATCAAGATTGACTGAGATCAATAAATGGGCGGATCAATGACCAGCCCAACCTTAAACGAATCAGGTGAGTCATTTGGGCGGGGGCCAAGATTGACAACCTTATTTCTACGTATATTTTAATTTTGAGTATGGTGGTGCAAATTAAAGATCTCATGTTCTTGGAAAGGTGTCACGACCCGGATTTGTGATGGTGCCTACTAATGGAGCTAGGCCAGCCAAACTTCAAATATTCTCTAATCAACCTCAACATTATAAATACACTGAAAACAATTAAATAAGTGCGGAAGACTTTAAGTTTAACAAAATAAATTCAAAATGCGTAAGTTTAAAACATATCTCTACCCAAAATCTGGTGTCACTAGCTCACGTACTACTAAAGAGTACTGCAAACAAGTCTGAATAGAAAGAAAATACATATGTCTGTCTCGGTACAATGAAAACAAACAGAAATAAAGGAAGGGACTTCGGCCTGCGAACGCCAGCTAGGCTACCTCGTAAGTCCCTGGACTGAAGTCAGCTCCCGCTCAGTACTACTGCTGTGGTCCAAAAGCTGCTCCAGTATCTTGATCTGTGCAAAAAGCACAGAAGTATAGTATCAGCACAACCGACCCCATGTGCTGGTAAGTGCCTGGCCTAACC
>MU701587.1:50840-99858 GCA_026770625.1 Nicotiana glauca | reverse complement strand
TTTGATTATTCCTTAATTGTTGAAATTGTTGTTTCCACTATTTTAAAAAGAGAATGATCTGATACCTTATGGTTTTTATGGTATAATTGATTTTACTGCTTGAGATAGCATTATATTTCAGATATTATTTTATAAAGGGTTTTCATGGAACTACTGGTTCTCGTAAGAGTTGTATCGTACTTTATAGCATGATGTAGTGCTTTTACGTGATTTCTTGCCTCTCATCATTATTTACTCTTATTACCACTGAGTTGAAAGTACTCACTCTACTCCCTGCACCTCGCGTGCAGTTGTAGGTATTGATCACCCGGTAGCGGGTTGTTAGCAGATTGGAGGTAATACTGTTGTAGCTGAGCAAGGTGACCGCCAGCGTTCGCGGCACCGGACTTCATCTTGAACTTCAGATTTCGTTTCATATATATATAGTTGACTCTGTAGTTGTGTTCCTATATCTTAGATGTTCGTGACTTGTGACACCCCGATGGGGCTGAGTTGGGTTGTATATATATTGTTAATCAACGTCATTTAAGCTGTATTTTCTATTCGATATGTTTAAGAATTGTTAAAAAGGCGATTTGGGTTAGTTGGCTAGCCTTGTCTTCACGAGAGGCACCATCACGACCGGGTATGGGATTTGGGTCGTGACAAATTCAGTTGATGTTTCTTTGACAGATATTTCGCGCAGTGATGCATTGCGCTGTGTGATTTGTGAGACGGCTTGAGAAATTGTTATGTGTTGAGAATCCGCGTAGGAATGATATTATATGAGCATCTTGGCTCTTGAAATTCAAATTGTACATCACCTTAGTTGTGCTTGAGTTTTGTAGTTTATAACGCTAAATATCCCTCAGGGATGATATTATGCACCTAGCATGCTTATGACCGATATTCGGTATTTGTTTATAATGAGCAGATTTGGCTCGATGTGTATCTCCTTATGTGAGATCTATATGTTGATCGGGTGACACACCGACATGGGTATGTTATCTGGATCGGGTTGCACGCCGCAACAATGTGAGGTCGAGCATAGTTTTCTATATACTATTTTGTATGTTTTGCTTTCTGTTTTCTAAAGAAAGTCTGTATTAATGCGTGGGATTGGTAATTCCTTCCAGAGTTCATTTTCCTTTTGTGTCGCGTTCGAATTAGTATCCTATTGGCATATTGGGGCATCATATGCGGCTTTTGATTATATCTGAGGTGGCTAATTGTCGGAGCAGTTCACACTGGATGAGATAAGATCATTGAATTCTAGATCAGTGCAATCTGAGCATATGAAGTAAAGTAAAGAGCTAAGACCATTGTTTGGCTCAGAATGAGGTGATAGTTCTTGCCAAGAGTATAGAACTAATGAATTATTATTTCGACAGTGGTTAAGAATGAATACAGATCTCATCCACCTGCAACCTCGGGTACAATTATATGATATACCAATAACTCAAACACATGCAGCGATAACTTCCATTCACAGCAGCTGCCCACAACAACCAAATACTGATAGAAATCTCTTATTAGCCAAGGTCTCATTCCAACACTTTCATAAACTGCCAACGGTAATTGAAACACGCAATAAGCAATAATCATTGCTCAGATCAACCATTCATGAGGCCATTTCTCCTCTGGAAATTACCATAACAAATTTTTGAACCGAACCTCGATATTTACCCATCAAACATATTGAAATCGAATCCGTTTATATTAATTAATGATCCCTACGATCTCCTTTGACCAAACACACCATCATAGTGACATGACGCAATCAATACGGCCTAAGACACAACTTGCATAATACGCGCACCAATAAGAAATGCATCCGAAAAGTCCCTCAATACCGGAACGGGATCAATGATAGCAACCTCTGCACTAAAATCCATCACAAATGCCCAATTAAGAAAGCACTCCTTCCCAGCTGTCCGCTGGTTCTTTGAAATATAAATCATTCTGCTAAAACATATTCTAATGCACTTCACCACTTAACCCGTGGCATTTCCGGCGTAGCCCTTCAGACTTATTCTAAATAGAAGTGTGAGGTTCTGATCTTGTGTATGATTCCAAAAAATGAAATATGGTTATATGATTTATGGGCTAGACTGGATTGTGTGATTTTAGTTAAAACGTGTTATCAGACCCATGTGAGATAGGATGACGTGGGATCACCCCCAGGTTTATGCTTGATAAGGTCATTCAGCTTTTGGTTGGCTTCTAGGACAACTCTGGGTACGCTCGAGGACAAGCGTTTGTTTAAGTTGGGGAGGATATGACGACCCGACCCGTCGTCTCATGAGCTACCGCCCGTTTTCTCCATTTTCAGGTTCTCTATGCTTCATTATCTATATCTTGTGTAATTAGGTTGATTTGGAATGGTTTTGAAAAGAAATGAGAAACTTAGTATCTTTTAAGAAGGCTTATGTCGGAAAAGTCAACCGGATGTTGACTTATGAGTTAGAGGGCTCGGATGTGGATTCCGATGGTTCGGTTAGCTCCGGGAGGTGATTTGTGACTTAAGAGTGTGATCGGAAGTGGTTTTGGAGGTCCGGTGTAGAATTACGCTTGAATTGGCGAAGTTAGTATTTTGGCAATTTTCGGTTGATAGGTGAGATTTTGATCCAGGAGTTAGAATGAAATTCCTAGAGTTGCTGTAGCTTCATTGTGTCATTTGGGATGTGTGGGCAAAATTTCAGGTCATTCGGACATCGTTTGGTCGAGTTTTTGATCGAAAGTGTATTTCAGAAGTTTTTAGAAACTTAGGCTTAAATTCGATGAGTTTTGGGTAATTTGATGTTGTTTGAGGTATTTTGATGATTGGAACAGGTTTGAATGATGTTATGAATTATGTTGGCATATTTGGTCGGGGTCCCATGAGGTTCGGATAAATTTTGGAAGATTTTTTTGAAGATTTTTGCCGTTTTGAGCATAAACATGTAGTGATCCAAATGTCCATTTTTAGTTCTAGAGATCGAAATTTGATTTCAAGACTTTCTTAATTTTGATAATGAATTATAGGACTGATCTGGAAAGTTTGGTTTAATTTCATCAAGTCGCGATTGGGTTTTTGACGCGAAACATGTGTTAATTGTTTAACGAGCGAAATGAATATCTCACTGAGCAAACGAGATCCAAACGGACTTTTGATTGAAGATCTATGTTAGTATTATTATTTGTAACTCATAGGAACAAGAATCATCAAATTCCGAGGCCCCAGGTCCGAGAAATGAATTTTTGAGTAAAATTATTTTCTGAAAATATTTAAGGAAAATAAAAATGAAATTTGATTAGTAAGTGATGGTATCGGGCCCGTATTTTTATTCCCGCGCCCAGTACTAGTCTTATATATGGTTTAAGCACTTTATATAAAGTTTGGTTGAAAACAGACGTCGTTTGACGTGTTTCGGACTCAAAATGGAAAATTTGATGTTTTATGAAATTTGAAAGAATTCTTGGATTTTAAAGCTTAATTCGTGGTATATGACGTTATTTTAGCAGTTTGATCGCACGGTTAAGTTTTTAGGATGTTGTTGAGTTCGTGTATGTGTTTGGTTAGGAGTCCCGAGGGCTCGAGAGTGTTTCGAAGGTGTCTCGGAGTGATTTTGGATTTAGAAAAAAATGCAGAAATAGTACACTGTGAACAGTAGCCATGAATAGTGCCAAGCGAATAGTGGCCGCGAACAGTGTCTGTAAACAGTGACGTGAATAGTGCCGGAAAGAATGTTATGTTTTGGAAATGGGACTTCGAACCCATTTTCTATTTTTGCGATTTGGAGCTCGGATAAGGCGATTTTTGGTCTGATTTTCATAGAGAACAACGGGGTAAGTCTCTTAACTCAATTTTGGTTGTATAACTCGAATCTATTGCAAGTTTTGGTGTTTAATTTGAGAATTTTTGTTGAAAAGGGTAGAAACCCCTCTTGGATAGAAATGGTGATTTAAGGGGTCAAATGAACTCCGATTTTTGTGAATTTAGTATGTACGGACTCGAGGCGAGACGAGGATTCCGTAAATGTGAATTTCAAAATTTTTCGAGACGTGGGCCCGGGGCTCGGGTTTTGCCAATTTCGTGATTTTTAGTATTTTTCTAGTTCTTTCGATTGGGTTATGTTCCATTAGCGTATTGTGATATATTTGGCCTGACTTTGGTTAAATTTGACGCGCGTGGAGGCCGGTTTGAGGGGAAAAGGCATCGCGGGCTAGAGATTTCGCCTGTTCGAGGTAGGTAATACTTGTAAATGATGTCCTGAGGGTTTGAAACCTCGGACTTGCACATCATAGTGCTGTGTTGTGGTGACTTGCATGCCAGGTATGAGCGTGGGGTAGAGCACCATTGAGGATTGGGACTTGGTCTGTCCCGGTTGTTGATTTTACCGCGTATTTGATGAAGAATTATTGATCGTTATCATAAATTGGTCTTATTGCCATACTTGGGCTTCGTGCCAAATTATTTGAAATCTTTTGTGAATTTCCATCACTATTATCCTCAGTAATTGAAATATTATCAGAATTCAGTCCAATTGAATTATATTATTTACTGAACTCAGCTACATTTATACTCAACTTGGGATTTAAATGATATTTAAAATGTCAATGAGCTGAGCACTATTGTTTTACTGAAGCCCAATAGGCTTATGACTATTTTATGGACTGATTGAGGCCGAGGGCCATCTGTGAGGATATGTTGAGTGATGTGAGGAGGTTTTCAGGCCTCGAGTGTTATGTGAGGAGGCTTTCTGACCTCGAGTGTGATGTGTGAAGGCTTTCAGGCCTATTGATATTGCGTTTGGGCTGTAGGAGCCCCTCCGGAGTATGTACACAGCCCCAGTGAGCGCAGGGTACCCAGGTGAGTTAGGAGTGGGCCCGAGAGGTAGTTGTTTATGTCTGGTGAGTTGGGAGTGAGCCCGAGGGGCTGATGTTGTGTGCTGGTGAGTTGGGAGTGCGCCCGTGTGGCTGATACTATACTGAGAGTTTGATATTGAGCCCGAGGGGCAAACTTTTGATTGTTCCTAAATTGTTGAAATTGTTGTTTCCACCATTTTAAAAAGAGAATGAACTGATACCTTATGGTTTTTATCTTATAATTGATTTTACTGCTTGAGATAACATTATATTTCAGATATTTTTATAAAGGATTTTCATGGAACTACTGATTCTCATAAGAGTTGTATCGTACTTTATAGCATGATGTAGTCCTTTTAAGTAATTCTTGCCTCTCAGCATTATTTACTCTTATTACCACTGAGTTGGAAGTACTCACTCTACTCCCTGCACCTCACGTGCAGTTGCAGGTATTGATCACCCGGTAGCTGGTTGTTAGCAGATTAAAGGTAATACTGTTGTAGCTGAGCAAGGTGACCGCCAGCGTTCGCGGCACCGGACATCGTCTTGAACTTCATATTTCGTTTCATATATAAATAGTTGACTCTGTAGTTGTATTCCTACATCTTAGATACTCGTGACTTGTGACACCCCGGTCGGGCTGCGTTGGGTTGTATATATATTATTAATCAACGTCATTTAAGCTGTATTTTCTATTCGATATGTTTAAGAATTGTTAAAAAGGTTGTCTTCACGAGAGGCGCCATCACGACCAGGTTCGGGAATTTGGGTCGTGACAATGTATCTCGTAGCAGGCGTGCCACCCGCTCCTATTTCATGTATCTCGTGGTAGGCGTACCACCCGCTCCCATTTCTTTATATCTTATGGTAGGCGTACCTCCCGCTCCCATTTCAATATATCTTGTGGTAGGCGTACCACCCGGTCCGATTTCATTATTATTTGTGGTAGGCGTACCACTCGCTCCCATTTCATTTTTAACATAGTGCACAATAGGTTACCGACAACGGAGACCAATAACAATTATCAATATAATTTTTGGTAGGCGTACCACTCGTACCCATTTCAATATCATTTGTGGTAGGCGTACCACCCACTCCCATTTTAATACATATCTTGTGGTAGACGTACCACCCGCTCCCATTTCTTTATATCTTGTGGTAGGCGTACCACCCGCTACCATTTCAATATATCTTGTGGTAGACGTACCACCCGCTCCCATTTCTTTATATTTTGTGTTAGGCGTACCACCCACTCACATTTCAATATATCTTGTGGTAGGCATACCACCCGCTCCCATTTCATTATATCTTGTGTATAATATATTACCGGCAAAGAAACCAATAACAAATAATCAAACAATATATTACCGGCAAAGAAATCAATAACAAATAATCAAACAATATATTACCGGCAAGGAAAACCAATAACAATAATCAAACAATATATTACCGGTAAAGAAACCAATAACAAATAATCAAACAATATATTACCGGCAAAGAAAACCAATAACAATAATCAAACAATATATTACCGGGAAAGAAACCAATAACAAATAATCAAAGAATATATTACCTGCAAGGAAAAATCAGCTATAACCAAACTTATGAAATTTCTGTTTAACACAATTGATACAATTACTCAGTCATAACAATTACTTGCTCAACTTCAAAGATCTTCAATCAAGTTCTCATAAGTAGGGGTGTACAAACCGAACCGAAAAATCGCACCAAACCGAAAAGTCAAACCAAACCGATTAAAAAACCCGACTCGGTTTGGTTTGATTTGGTTTGGTATTGAATAAAAAAATCCGAACCAACCCGACATATAAATATATAATTTTTATATATACTATTTAAGATTTTATATAAAATTTTCTTTAAAAAATGTCTAAAAATATTTGGATTCTCTTGCGTGATATAAATTTTAATAGAATATGAAGTGCTCCATATTTATTGACCTTAAATAATGAGTTATATGATCAGTTTCTTATCAAGTATTACTAAAAATATGTCTATCTCTTTGTTCTTACATATTCATATAATATGTTAGATGTATTAAATTCTTATATCTTTTTTGAATGTGCAGTGGTTATTAATATTTAGGTATTATATTTATTTTTATGTTTAATTACTAAATTCGGATAACTTGAAAGTATATATCAACGAAAAATTATTGACAGACAACTAAAAAAATAATTATTATGTGTTAACCAATGTAATTCTCGCATAAAAATATTTTAATTGATAATATATTTATCAACTTTTTATATTTTTACTTAATAGATGTATACGCATTAAATATTTAACAAAGTAAGATTGAAATAATATATAAGTAACAAAATATCCCGAAAACCCGAAAAACCCGACAAAACCGAACCAATCCAAACCGATATAGTTGGTTTGGTTTGATTTTGATAAAAACCGAACCAACCCGGACCATGTACACCCCTACTCATAAGCATAAAAAAATGAATACAACAATTTAGCAATTTAGGACTCACGGTCATGCTCGATCCCCAACGTATAGATACTCGTCACCATGCCTATACGTCGGACACAACACATAACAAGTAACAATTATACTCATCCAAATGACAAATGGTTTGATTCTGTAGAAACTAGACTCAGAGATCTTTAATTTGATAGGTTGTGCATCACACAACTCATTATAACCACGTAGATATGCGCGTCCAAAGTGAGGTCTTGTGCGTACTCATTTGCAAATTTTGTATAATATGTAATTTTCCAACTTGGCTTAGACTTAGGACCTTCCTTAGACCTCATATCACTTATAGTATGTTTCGTACACTTTCTACCATATCCGATTGGTATTCATAATAGTAATAGGCCTCTTCCACATATAAAATAACATAATCAGAACACGTCAACTTTCTTATTTCGCCAAAACATGCCGAATTATCATGTGGACATCCAAATCCAAATTCGGACATACGTCTAAGTCCGAAATCACCATACGAAGCTATTAACATCGTTAACATTCCATTTTGGGATCGTTTACTCAAAAGTCAACTCCCCGGTCAACTCTTTCTATTTGAGCTTCAAAAATAAGATTTTTTTTCTCTTTAAATTTAACTCTGAATCTTACGAATACCAAAATTGACCATACATGTGGGTCGTGATGCATATTACGAAGCTTCTCAAGGTCTTATGCCATTGAACGGAAATACGAATTCTTAAAACAAAAATTTGGGTCGTTAAATCCTCCACCTCTTAAACAAACGTTCGTCCTTGAACGTACTAAATTTTTTTCGGAAGAGGTTAATAAGAACTCGCGGTTGATCCCACATTACCGCATTCGAAATATGTATGACAATACGATCTCAATTGAGATTATTCCTTTCCTCCATATTTTTTTCTTTTAAACTTTAAGACCAAATCTCTTACACTCCGATCCTTATACAAAAGGTCTGATTTTCACATCACCACACGATATTATTCTCATGTCAACACACATCGACTTTTAATGGCGCTCACCTTTTCCCCCACTTAGGGTTATTCGTCCTCAAATACACAACGTAACTCCTCTCTTTCCTCGCACATCTCAATATCCCAAAATTTTCTACCTCCCAAAATTTTTAGAAATTTTGGCAGAGTCTCCCCTATAATTGGGACTATCCACCTGTCAGAGTAACACCCAAACAACTCATAACAATACATCCATAACTCAACAATGCCCCACAATGTATATATCAATATCACTACTCTTTGCATTACAAGCATGACATTATAATAAAGATATCTGTACATGAAACACATCATATGTATGACCATAACCACATCTCTAGTCTTAATAGTTATTCATGATCGATTACAAATTGCTAGTTAATCTCATGCCAACCAAAAATCTCGTTTCAAACCTCCATTTTCTAACAACGAGGCATGAAGACCTCAAAATGAATTACCCGAATTAACGAGTCATATTTAACGCCACCTGGGCACTCACCCTGTAGGCTAAAACTCAATAATTACAATAAAATTTGATAAATTATGCACAGAGATATTCATACAAAAAATTTCAAATAAACCTCATAGGCATGACTCCCTATAAGTACTATGGTACAAATTATTTTTTTTAAATTCACAAAGGGAGAATTTAAACACATAAACTTTTCACCACAAGGACCTCGTCATTATATAACATCCACCGCAGCTTGTAGCCCGGTATAAATATTTCATATCATATAAAAATGGGAGGATCGCGTCCTCAACTCTGAATCACAAGTATTTTGCACATTGTGCCAACTAAAATTTTCCATTTCCTTTCTTCCTTCTTTCAAATAATTTCTGTCAAATAAAATCACACATTTAATGAACCCTCATACCGGTAGGGCATATAATTCACAATTGAAATTAATTATTTAGAAATTACATCAAACTCACCAAAATGATTAACAAAAGTCACCTTTGGGCTCACAAATATTTTTAGTGACCAACACATAGTGATAGACATAACTATCTCCATATAATTTCCCAACACGAGTATTCACATAAGTAGATTTTAGAATTAAGAAGTTCGCTCATAAGTGGAGCGCAATAGGAGGACTTGCCTCGATACTCAGAACGAATCAAGTTAACAAAATTTTTACTTTATAATAATTCGAGACCGTACTTGTAACGACACCATCTGGTATTGCGACCTCAGCCATACCATAGAAAATATATTAACGGCTCGATCTCCACCTCTACGAGTCTCACATCCACCTCTAACATCCTGACCCCTACCTCTGGTTGGTCATGCAACTGGAGTAGTAACTGTAATGAAGTACGTGGCACGTGTTCTCTAATGGAATAGATTCCTCCCAAGTCTGGGACAATTTCTCATGATGTTCATAGTATCACCATATTCATAACAACCAATTTGCGGCCCACCTGCTCATACTGAGTCTGCGCCGGATAACTAGGATAACCATTGTAGGAAATTCCATGAAACTGGTACATTAAAAGATGACTTCCCCTCGCGAGTATTGTGATTAACTTGAGCACTACGAGTATACTGAATATGTTTCCATGACCCCGCTGATACTGAAATGTAGGATTATTAAGGATACGAGAATATCTCAAGTCTCATTATCATCCCGTTCAAATCTTAGCTCTTGATCATATACAAGTTTTGGAAAACCTTTCAATACCACATAAATACATCTCAGGCGTAAAATAGATATAACCCATGACCCCACAATCTGATTGTGGATAGTGGACTCCCTTCACTTGGTGCGAAATCATAAGACACATTCCCAACGATCCACAATACTAACCTTCACCGCTCGTACAACACCAGTCATAAGACACGTCAAGCCATTTACTTGGAACTTGACATCCTTATGACAATTAAACTCACTTCCTCCAATGACTTGGTTGCTAGTTGTACCCTTCGCTACATAGAAATCCCATATGAACCACATAGTCTCAAATACGACAAACTTTTTTTTTGTTATGTACATCCACCTTTGATGATTAGGCAACCAATTAAACCTTCTACAAATTGTACTTATCAACCAGATGTCAAGATCTGATGCACCCCCATGCGCACAACTGAAAGATCTCTTTGCACTTCCATATCCTCAATTCTGATCGACACGTGGTAACAATGATTGAGCAACTTTGGATCTATTATAATACTTTTACGATATCACAAACCATTGGCGTAGTGTGCAATTCCATACATGAGTGGATGCAAAAGAACATAAGATATAGGTTTCAAGCTGAATAAATCACACGATAAGGAATGAATGAAGTGGAAATTTTTCCTACTAATTATGTAGCCTCTCGAAGATAAGTACAGACGTCTCTGTACCAATACACAAGACTATATGAAACTCGCTTATGACTTGTAACACCTATGAACCTAGAGCTCCGATACCAACTTGTCACGACCCAAAAATCCCTCCAAAGAAGTCGTGATGGCACCTAGTCTCTAAACTAGGTAAACCTAACATTAACTAAAATAACATTGATACTTATTAACTCAGAATGAAATTTCTCAAAACAATTTGCCATTCCCAAAATCGGTAGTACAAGTCATAAGCCTTTCTAAGAGTAATTATACAATATAATTACATCACTGTTCCGAAACAAAGGGAACAAATGGAAATAAGTACAATTGAAGGTGACTCTGAGGACTCCAAACTCTATAGCAAGTTTACCTTGAATCTCCACCGCAACGAATAGCTACCATCAATCAAATGCTTGGATCTGTACACAAAAATGTACAGAAGTGTAGTATCAGCACAACCGACCCCATGTGCTGGTAAGTGTCTAGCCTACCGAGGCGAAGTAGTGACGAGGCTAGGACCAGACACTCACATAAACCTGTGCAGTTTATAGCGTACAAAATAATAGGAAGCAAATAACAATAATGGCAACAATGATCAACCAGGGATATAAATAGCAGGCAACAAGAACACCATAATTGTTTCTCAATAAATAATAAATACAAGTGCAATCAATTAATCGAGTCCTTCAAATATAAATCTCTAAGATAATATGATTTTCAATAAATATATTTTCCTCAAATAAGTATCTTCCAAGTAAGCATCTTTCGAATATAATTCTTTCGGGTAAAGGTCACCGTGTGACGCCTCATTTTATAATCATAATTAATATAGTCTCAGCCCACTTTTATATTTTCACGGCATCTCGTGCCCACTTATTTCTGTCTCATATTTTGCAATAACATTCTCATGTTACTCAGTTCATAGGTTCCATAACCCAATACAATGAATAATGTTCAAGAAGACTCATTCACTTAACATAAAGTAGAGTACATCTCCCAACCCAAATGGAAATCAACAAGAAAAGATGATGCTATTTTTAGAAATTATTTGATTTAGCAAATACCCTTTTCACTTGAAGTACAATATCTAATGAATCATTACATTTAATATGAGAAATAAATAATTGAAACATAGTAGAAATTTCTTTTTAAGTAAGTACAACCTCAACGGTTTAAGGAAAGTTTAATTGAGAAATCAATTGAGTTAAAAATGTAACAATTGTTGAAATTTGGAGTATTGATCATAGATATATAAATAATAAATAAAAACAGAATATCAAGAGAATTATAAAGGAATCAAAGTCGAACCACTAACAAGAATAAGGAAAACAAAGGTATATTTCATTTTCTTTTCACATCTTGTTGCAGGTGTGCAACCCGATCCCATTTCATGTATCTCGTGGCAGACGTGCCACCCGCTCCCATTTCATGTATCTCGTGGTAGGCGTACCAACCACTCCCATTTCTTTATATCTTATGGTAGGCATACCACCCGCTCCCATTTCAATATATCTTGTGGTAGGCATACCACCCGCTCCCATTTCTTTATTATTTGTGGTAGGCATACCACTCGCTCCCATTTCATTTTTAACATAGTGCACAATAGGTTACCGGCAATGGAGACCAATAACAATTATCAATATAATTTGTGGTAGGCGTACCACTCGCACCCATTTTAATATCATTTGTGGTAGGTGTATCACCCGCTCCCATTTCAATATATCTTGTGGTAGGCGTACCACCCGATCCCATTTACTTATATCTTGTGGTAGGCATACCACCCACTCCCATTTCAATATATCTTGTTGTTGGCGTACCACCCGCTCCCATTTCATTATATCTTGTGTATAATATATTACCGGCAAAGAAACCAATAACAAATAATCAAACAATATATTATCGGCAAGGAAAACCAATAACAAATAATCAAACAATATATTACCGGCAAGGAAAACCAATAACAAATAATCAAACAATATATTACCGGCAAGGAAAACCAATAACAAATAATCAAACAATATATTACCGGCAAAAAAACCAATAACAAATAATAAAACAATATATTACCGGCAATGAAAACCAATAACAATAATCAAACAATATATTACCGGCAAAGAAACCAATAACAAATAATCAAACAATGTATTACTGGCAAAGAAAATCAATAACAATAATCAAACAATATATTACCGGCAAAGAAACCAATAACAAATAATCAAATAATATATTACCGGCAAGGAAAACCAATAAGAATAATCAAATAATATACAACCGGCAAGGAAAAACCAGCTATATCCAAACTTATGAAATTTCTATTTAACACAATTGATACAATTACTCAGTCATAACAATTACTTGCTCAGCTTCAAAGATCTTCAATCAAGTTCTCATAAACATCAAATAAGAATACAGCAATTTAGCAATTTAGGACTCACAGTCATGCTCGACCCCAACGTATAGATACTCGTCACCACGCCTATACGTCAGACATAACACATAGCAAGTAGCAATTATACTCAACTCCTATTCCCTCAAGCTAGGGTAGATCAAACACTTACCTCGCTTTGCAACCAATTCAAAATTCCAACAAGCCTTTGCCTCGCGAATTCGTCTGTAGCTTCAAATCTAGTCATAATAATTCAATATACTCAATATAAATCGTACGAATTAATTCTATATGAATTTACACATTTTTTAAAAAATTAAATCCGAAATTTATCTCAAAATTTTCCATGGGGCCCACGTCTCAGAATGCGAAGAAACTCATAAAATCCGACAACCCATTCTAATACGAGTACAACCATACAAAAATTATCGAATTCCGATGTCAAATGGACCTTCAAATCCTAAATTTTTATTTTTTGAAAAGTTTTACAAAAACTTCAATTTCTTTCATCCAAATCCGAAATAAACGATGAATATTGATATAGATTCATGAAATGTAATCACTTTTGGATATAGAACACATACCCAAGTTGAAATCGCCCAAATCCGAGCTTGAAGACCAAAAATGGAGGAAATCTAATACCCTTTCGGTTTTTACACTGCCGGTTATGACACAGGTCCGGTAAAATGGTCATAACTTTCTGTATACACATCCAAATGACAAACGGTTTAATTTTGTAGCAACTAGACTCAGAGATATTTAATTTGATAGGTTGTTCATCACACAACTCATTATAACCATGTAGATATGCTCGTCCAAAGTGAGGTCTTGTGCGTACTTATTTGCAAATTTTGTATAATATGTAATTTTCCAACTTGGCTTAAACTTAGGACCTTCCTTAGACCTCATATCACTTATAGTATGTTTCGTACACTTTCTACCATATCCGATTTGTATTCATAATAGTAATAGGCCTCTTCCACATATAAAATAATATAATCAGAACACGTCAACTTTCTTATTTTGCCAAAACACGCCGAATTATCATGTGGACATCCAAATTCGGACACACGTCTAAGTCCGAAATCACCATACGAAGCTATTAACATCGTTAACATTCCATTTCGGAATCGTTTACTCAAAAGTCAATTCCCCGGTCAACTCTTTCTATTTGAGCTTCAAAAATAAGATTTTTTTCTCTTTAAATTTAACTCTGAATCTTACAGATACCAAACTTGACCATACATGTGGGTCGTGATGCATATTACGAAGCTTCTCAAGGTTTTATGCCATTGAACGGAAATGCGAATTCTTAAAACGAAAATTTGGGTCGTTACAGATACTCTTTCCTTTATAGCTTTATGTAACATATTGTACAAGTTTATGTCTTGACCTGGCCTCGTCACTATTATACTGAGGTTAGGTTTGATACTTACTGGGTACCATTGTGGTGTACTCATATTACGCTTCTACACATCTTTTTGTGTTGATCTAGGTAAATTAGAGTAATTGATATTTTTGTTTGTTGACCGAGCATTTCTGTGGAGACTCAAGGTACACCTGATGTCGCGTTCGCGGGCTTCAGAATCACCTTCTGATTTTTTTCTTACACTGTTTGATTCTATTCTGGAATAGTTGTATTTAAAGATTTTTTAGTAAACTCTGTAGAGCTTGTGACTTGTATTACCGATTTTGGGAGTGTAGGAAATTTATATTTCATATTTAATTAAATATTTAGTTGACTTATTATTAGTTGACAAGAGGGGTTGCTCTGATGGTAAGCAACCCCCACTTCCAACCGAGAGGTTGTGAGTTCGAGTCTCCCCAAGAGCAAAGTGGCAAGTTCTTGGAGGGAAGGATGTCGGGAGTCTATTTGGAAACAACCTCTCTACCCCAGGGTAAGGGTAAGGTCTGCGTACACACTACCCTCCCCAGACCCCACTAAGCGGGATTATACTAGGTTGTTGTTGTTGACTTATTATTATTTCAACTGAACGGTTAAAAATGGCTGAAATTATTCTAACGTTGGCTTGCCTAGCAAGTAAAATGTTAGGCGTCATCATGATCTTGAAGTTGAAAATTTCGAGCATGACATTATTAGGAGTCATTTTCAAAAAATAATTTAAAAATGAAGAAGATAATAGAGCCATAATAAAAAAGTTTTAGGGCTCTGTTTATGCCTTTCTTATAGTTCCGTCAATCTTCTTGAAAGATTTTTTTTATCAAATGTAAGGCTATCATATTATTACCTCAATCACCTACAACCAAAAAAATTTCTTGAGATTGGTATCAAGAGTCTTTTTGATGGAATAGATATTAGAGCTTTGCTTCTTGGAACTTTTATTTCAAAATATATTCCATTTCAATGTTTGGACAGCACTTAGTTTGAGCAGATAATTATTGAAAAATCAATGATTGTATTATAAAAAAGGAAATTTGTAAATGGCAATAAAGAAACTTCTCATCACTCCATAAGAATTATTGGAATATTTTTGCCACAAGAATTGATAAAAATGATTCACTATTTTTATTCAATCTACTTGCCGTTAGGAGCACAAGGGAATAGCAAGGTGATCAAGTATAATTTTATATTATTAATATTTAAGACCATGTACAAAATAAAAGGTAGCTATCCATAGTTAAGTACTTACAATTGTAGTTAAATATAGTGATAAGTGCTATTTATTTACAAGAATTTTTCATAAAGCACCATCTTTTAGTCCTAATTAGCCATTTATAGATACCTTTTGCTATATTACTTGTTATACATACCTTTTATGAAAATATACAATGTATTTTATGTATTTAAGTTGTTGTATTTAATAATACAACCAAAAAAATAAGCGTGAAAACAGAAATGCCAGCTAATTTTGATATTTACTTACCTGTATTCTCAACTAACTTGAAAGATACCTCATTAAGTTGTATTCTTGTCAAAGAAAGAAACCCAGAAACGTGAAAAAGCGAAAAAACAGAGCAACAACGAATCGATATTCTGCCATTATCTTCTCCTTCTTTTCAATGTTAAATACATGTTAATACAGTTGAATACATTGCATTTTTCATAGTAAATCAGATTCAAATACATATCAATATAACTACAAACACTTACAGAAGACTACATACATATTAAAAAACTAGATACCACACATATGACCAAAAAATAAGTAAGTTGAATACATATGAATACATACGGATACATTTGAAAACTTACTGGAAATTTTAACAATTAAAAACAAAATTAATTAAAGATGAATACACATGAATACTTATGAATACCAGGCGTATGTTTTTAGGCATTCGATATTCTGCCATTCTCTTCTCCTTCTTTTCGATTGAGCCATTTACCAGGCGTATGTTTTTAGGCAAACACAAGTGATTCAATATAGCTTCTAGCGGTAAGATTGATGGCGGTGGATGTAGGATTGATAATGACGGAGAAATATTGTATTTGAGTGGGAGAATAGTTAAGAAACGTGGGTATATGGGAGAAGAGGGTAAAATGTATGTAAAAGAGAGAGAGAGAGAGAGAGAGAGAGAGAGAATGTGTTTAGGGGAGTTATACGGTGATTATGTGAGAAAAATAAAAAAAGGAGAGAGAAATATATTATTTAGCATATATGGTGCCTTAAATTTAGGATATAACTATAATAGATATTTTGCTATAAATGATAAAAGGTATTTATAGAATGTAATATTCCACATTATCCATCAGCTCGTCATTAATTTCTGGAGAAAATTTCCACAACTTTAAGCTTTGCCACAATTGAAACGCCAAACGAAATGTTTTAAGGATAGTGAAACATTGACTTCAAGTCTTTCTAATTCTACCCGTATTTTACAAGCTGATGAGAAATTAATGACATTGCCTCGCACGACTTGTAATGATATACTACAATATAAATTAAAGCTCTACCCTGTACAATAACCAAAACAAACAACTCAATTTCATCCTTTAGTCATGATGCTGGTTCCCAGATTATTATTTTCTTTACTTCAGTTTTTCACTCTCTTATATCTCTTGACAGTTTCTTTTGCTTCTACTGAGGAAGCAACTGCGCTCCTAAATTGGAAAGCGACTTTCCAAAACCAGAATAATTCCCTATTTGCTTCATGGACCCTAAGTGCCAAATATTCTTCTAGCATTGGAGGGGCAAATTCTGATGCATGCAGGGATTGGTATGGAGTTATATGTGTTCATGGCAGGGTAAACATGTTGAATATTACAAATGCTCGTATTATTGGTACACTCTATGATTTTCCATTTACATCTCTCCCTTTTGTTGAATATGTTGATCTTAGCATGAACCAACTCTCTGGCACCATTCCTCCGGAAATAGGTAAACTCAGTAACCTAGTTTATCTTGACTTGTCGATGAACCATTTTTCAGGAATAATCCCACCACAAATCGGGTCACTAAGAAAGCTTAAGACCCTTTATATCTCTGGCAACCATTTAAATGGTCCCATTCCTGCAGATATAGGGAGGATGAAGTTTTTTGAGAATTTATGCTTATATGGAAACAATCTTTCTGGTCCGATTCCAAAAACTATTGGTGACTTAAGTGAGCTAAAAATTCTGTACCTTTATTCTAACCAACTTTCTGGTCCCATTCCTCCAGAGTTGGGGAATCTAAAAAACCTCGTTCATCTAGATATATCTGGTAATCAGCTTACCGGTTCAATTCCAACTACTCTAGGTGACACAAGTAAGCTAAAAATTCTGTACCTTTATTCTAACCAACTTTCTGGTCCCATTCCTACAGAGCTGGGGAATCTGAAAAACCTCGTTCATCTATATATATCTCATAATCAGCTTACTGGTTCAATTCCAACTACTCTAGGTGACGTAACTGAGCTCAAGACACTATACCTTTTTTCTAACCAACTTTCTGGTCCCATTCCTACAGAGCTGGGGAACCTGAAAAACCTCGCTAATCTAAGTATATCTAATAATCAACTTACTGGTTCAATTCCTACTTCATTTGGTAATTTGAGAAACTTGCAAAAACTGTTTCTCCGCTCCAACAAACTTTCTGGTTCCATTCCAAAACAACTTGCATATTTGGATAACTTGGTTATGTTAGCAATGTCTGAAAATCAGTTTACAGGCCACTTGCCAGAGCATTTTTGCCAAAGTGGAAAACTGGTGAACTTTACGGTGAATAGTAACAAGCTAACAGGTCCAATACCAAGAAGCTTGAGCAAGTGCTCGAGTCTCAAAAGAGTTTGTTTTGAGAACAATAGTTTCACCGGGAATTTATCAGAAGATTTTGGTATCTATCCAGAGCTTCAGTTCATTGATTTGAGCGACAACCATTTTTATGGTGCACTCAGCAGCAAGTGGGGAAAATGCAAGAATTTGACAAATTTGCAGATAGCCAGAAATAACATTAGTGGTAGCATACCACCAGAGATTGGAAACGTCAAAGGGCTTCTTGGACTTGATCTTTCATCTAATCATTTGGTTGGGCAGATTCCAAAAGAATTTGGAAAATTGAACTCTCTAGTTAATCTTTTTATGCAAAACAATCACATTTCTGGCAATATCCCGAGTGAACTTGGGTCACTGACAAAGTTAGAGTCTCTTGATCTGTCAGATAATAGATTGAACGGGTCGATCCCAACATTTATAGGAGATTATAGGAACATGTTTCTGTTGAACCTGAGCAACAACAAGTTTGACCAGAAAATTCCAAAGGAGACAGGGAGGATAACTCATCTAAGTGTACTTGATTTGAGCCATAACCTTCTAGATGGAGAAATACCCTCTCAGTTAGCTAGTTTGCTGGACTTGGAAACGTTGAATCTTTCTCACAATGGACTCTCTGGTCACATTCCTAAAGAATTTGAAAGTATGATTGGTTTGCGGAACATTGTCTTGTCATACAATGAGTTGGAAGGTCCAATACCAGATAATAAAGCTTTTATGAATGCTTCATTAGAAGGTAATAGAGGTCTTTGCAGCAATGTAACAGGATTTCAGCCTTGCGAAAGTCCATCTTCGATGGTGAAGAAGCACTCAAGAAGTAAACTCATCCTCGCCATTGTATTTCCTGTTATGGGAGCACTAGTACTTCTCTGTGCTTTTACTATTCTTCTTCTGTGTGATAAAAGAAGGAAAGTTAAAGATGTTGAAAGACGGGATGATGGTTTGTTTTTGATATCCTTGTTAGATGGAAAGGCATTGTATAGGGATATCTTAAATGCCACAGATGAGTTTGATGCAACATTTTGCATCGGGCAAGGAGGGCAGGGAAGCGTTTACAAGGTAAATCTTCCATCATTAGGGAGTATAGCTGTGAAGAGATTTTATTCTTCATTTGCGAATACACATTGCAAAAGCTTCACGAATGAGGTAAATGCATTGATTGGGATTAAGCATCGAAACATTGTGAAACTCTATGGCTTTTGTTCGGATGCACAACACTCGTTCTTGGTTTACGAGTATGCTGAGAGGGGGAGTTTGTTTAGTGTCTTGAGCAATGAAGTTGAGTCCAAGAATCTGGATTGGCTTAAGAGGGTGAATATTATCAAAGGTGTTGCTTTTGCTTTATCTTACCTGCACCAAGACTGTTCACCGCCCATTGTTCATCGAGACATATCAAGCAGTAATATTTTGCTCGACTCTGAGTATGAAGCTCGTGTTTCTGATTTTGGAATAGCCAAGCTTCTCAAGCCAGACTCGTCCAATTGCACAACGCTTGCAGGCACATATGGCTATGTTGCACCAGGTAAGATCTAACTTTTTATTCCTTCTTTATAACCTCATGAACTATATATAGCCACACATTCTATATTGTTTATATCTCATGTACTCATTTATATTGGTATACTTTTTTGGAAATTGTATTGTTTCAGAGCTCGCATATACAATGAAGGTTACAGAAATGTGTGATGTCTATAGTTTTGGAGTATTAGCATTGGAGATAATCAAAGGAAATCATCTTGGGGAATACATTACTCTGCTGGCAAATTCATCTACTAGAGATCATGTGCAGCTTAGCGATTTGCTGGATGAACGCCTTCCATATCCTGATGATAGAGTAAAAGAGGTTTTGGTTTTTATCATCAATCTAGCAAGCTCTTGCTTGGTTGAAACTCCGAAATCAAGGCCAACAATGCACTTCATCTCTCGTAAGTTATCATCAATGGATTCACGCCCCATGTAAGGCGAGCTACATAATCCCTGATATGTAAGGTGTCTTTTTATGGACATGAATAAGCCTTGACACCAAGTGGTTGTGTAGTATGTAATTTAATGATAAGGTCCACCAAAAGATTATTACTGGGACTAGTATTCTAGTATTGTTAGGATGCTTATCTGGTATATGTATTAGAGTGTTTACAACACAATGTATAAGGTTATTATTTAATTTCTTGTGCCAAAAATTACTAAAAACAAGTTTCATGTTTGCTAAGTACTATAGTAGGATTACTTTGCATATTTTTATAGCTCATGAAAAATCTCTAACCGTGAATACTTCTAAAATATGATCACAATGCGATGCATGTAAAAGAATGATACTCTATATTTTAAAGATGAAAGTAGAGAGGATTATATATCAAAATAACATTAAACATGTATGGTTATCTGCGTCTTTTTAAACAGATGTTGTAGTTGTAAAATACTAGAGATATTTCTTTGGAATTAGTAAAGAAACAAATTTCTTTGATTTTTCTGCTTCTTTCGCCTTGAGTTGATGTCGAGTATTCGAGTTTTATTTCTGCACCATTTTGTTCTTTTCCGTCTGTCTTACAATCTATGCAGGGGCACGAGTTTTGATGTCCAGGATAAGAGTTTTTGCGGGATTTTGGTACTATAGGAGCTTACTAATGGGAAAGAATAATTACTTCAAGCCAAGTGGAGTTCTGCAAATATGCCTTTTAGAATAAAACAAAACTCACTACATTTTCCACAAACGAAATTAGAAATTTTGAGCATTCCTTGGAAGATGAAAGTATCTTTTGCAAACACTGGAAAACCATGTTTCATTTTGATAAGTTGGTGAAGCCTTTGTATAACCAGCATCATCACTTGCTGTTGGACCAAAATGTGTCAAACTTCTTGTTAGACTACTTAATAATAAAATAGAGAGTGAATCCTAGTTAAACATAATAAATTCTAGATTTAATACTCGAGAATATCGGCGGTATGGACAATGTTTAAAAATACTCCATCCGTTTCATATTAAATGAGTTACTTTCCTTTTTAGTCTGTTCAAAAACAAATGACACATTTCTAAATTTGAAAATAATTCAACTTTAAACTCTTTCATTTTACCCATTTATCCTTAATGAGAAGCGTTTATAGCCACATAAATGACATGCCCCCACAAACTTTTTACCTCTTAAGCTTTTAAGACCACAAGTTTCAAAAATCTTCTTCTTTTTTCTTAAACTCCGTGCCGAGTCAAACTACCTCATTTAATATGAAACAAAGGGAGTAATGAATATCGGGCATGAGCTCAATGATTGTCAATGAATGTTATGAACATGCAATAAATGTAGACAATGACAATAAATGTAATAAGAGAGAATTTATCACCCAAATATTGTACGACTTGGATGATTCTTCCACCTGAAGGTAATGTGGAAGGATGGGAAGTAAGGATGGATAAGGAATCTTTGGATCTTACAAACGTTGATTGAATAACATATGTTGAGCAGTGTCGTCAGTGAACAAGACAACTTTCGTATATTCTTTATAGTCAACCATTTACTATGTGCTCTTATCAAAAAGTGAAGATGCCCCATTTATTCTTTACATATTCCTATTTATAAGGATTATCCCCAAGATACTCTAAAAAGTACAACATAAAAGAATATCCAATGGAATATTCCTTATATCTACTGCTAAACTATCCTACCATTGCTTACATCCTTCCTTGGCTTGACCTCGGTAATGATCCTTCCTAAGACGACTCCTCGCCATTGTGCTGTGGTCGACTCTATCCTCGACCACGTTCATTTGCAGTTATCAAACCGCCAAATTTAGATTAATACAGTTAGTCCATCGCTTGTTGAGGTCGTGATCTTACACGTCCTCGATGAGCGAATCTGGCCTGCAACCGTTAAGAAGAAATTTGGCCGTGTTAATTGAAACAAATCGGCCGAGGTCGATAAAACTGCACGGCCGACGGGGTTGCAGTTGGCGTGGCCAACATGGGATGACGACATGGCCACGCGCATCATCATTACGCGTCTTCACGATGCGGTGTCTGTGCTTCTATCGCTTCGATTTTGGTGCATTGACGATCTTTTACTTCGATTCTGGTGTCACCCAACACTATAAATAGATGGGCAGGGTTTCATTTTCGAAAGTTTTCATCACTTATCGTTTTGCATGCATGTTGTCCATCTTTAACCTTCTTTATTGATCTCTGCTTTCGATCTCTTGCAATCTATTTGATTCAAGTTCTTGACTTCTTACCCTGTTGATATCTCCTTCTTTAGGCTTTGTTGCATTCGTTCTACTACATAATTATGTCAAAATTCCCTCATATTCATGACGAAGTTTCTGATGCCACTCCATTATCGGTGGCCACTACAAAAAAAAATTAGAATTAACTACGAATTTTGTCGCTAATCTGTCGCTAAAATGCTCGTCGCTAACAGAATCTTTAGATAATCCGTCGCTAATCCGTCACTAAATGAGATTAGCGACGGATTTTTCTGTTTAGCTACAAATTTTGTCCGTCGCTAAACCCTAGTTTTTTTAGCAGTGGGCCCTTCCTCCCGGCGGGGAGGAATTCATGGTTGAAGAGGAGGAAAGCTTATTCACCATGGAGGAAGTGGTCCCCAAGAACCCTTTGGTCAGGCATGACTTCCCAAAGGAACTTGCTGTCGCTCCTGCTCAGAAGCTTTCTGAGACGGGGCCACCTTAAATAGCAGACATTCGATCTAAACATCTCATTCCTCCTCACGTTGAAATTGTTTCGGCTAGGGATGACATAAAGATTCACCGATTAGGATATTGTTCCTTCTATGTTTATCTGTTCTTAATCGGTTATTCTCTTCCTCTTCCCCATTAGTGGATGAGTTTTGCTGATTTTACAACGTTTTCCCGGTGAAGCTCTCCCCTTGTTTGTACAAGGTTTTTTTGATGATGGCGAAGTACGCAGAGTTGGCTGGCTGTGAGGTCAACATTTCCCACCATCTACATTTGTTCTCGCCCAGCTTTTATAGAGGTACATTGATACACCTGCGGCATCGTGGGATCAAAGGGTTGGTGGTCAGGATGGATAATAAGACGAACCAGCGGTTCTAGCATAAGTACTTCTTTATCAAGATCGAGCACGTCGTAGCAAACCCGATCGGATTCCCCGAGCAATGTAACTATAATCATAAGTATCTTTTGCGTATGCTTGTTGTTTTCTTTTATTCTTTCATTTTCGACTTACTCGCGGCTCTAAATAAGAAGCCAAGAAAAATGGAAATTATGCTGCGATAGGGAATGGAACTTGCGACCTTCTGTCACTTTTGACACTCCTTGACCATTACACATGGAGTTTGTCTTGTGTCAAGGGTTGTCAACTCATTGTATATATTCAATTTTTATTAAAAAAAAATACCTATTTATACAGTGTTATTTTCCGGCGAAGGGATGTCAGCCTCAGACAATGGTAGCTCCGCCTCTGGCTGTGATCATCTTAAAGATGAAAGAAACTACCTGTTTAGTGTAGCTGTTGAAGTTGATTCCAAGTCGAGATTTGTTATGCCGAGAAGAAAATCAATAGAGACACAATTGGGTTTGTGTGATGAATACTCAGTGTTAAAAGGTATGTGCTTAATTAATTGCTAACCAAATTGGAGAAGTAGTTTTTGCTAGATGGCTATGGGTCTGACTAGCATGATGAGGAAGGTAATACCTGTAAAGGTGGGGAAGTTGGGTAAGGTAACAAGATATTGCATGGGGAGCATTCTGTTTTTTTGGGTTGGATTCCAATATGATGGTGAACTGGATTTGAATTATGAGGTGTAATTAGAAGTTCAAAAAGCAAAGTGGTTGATGAGACTGTTATATTCTTTTATATATTGACTTCCAGTTGCCATTGATAAAAGTTAAAGTCTCGTGTTGCAGCAAAAAAAAAAATCCTTCAATTTCATCTTGTATGAACGTAACGAGCCAAATTGTGATCCGCTGATGAACTATATATAGCCACGCACTCTACACTGTTTTTATCTCATGTACTCATTTATATTGTTATACTTTTTTGGAAATTCTTGTTAGTATACTGTATTTGTAAACTAATTCTGGAAAAATAAAGAAGAATAATATATAAACAGAAAATGTAAAGAAACAAAAATCAATTCGAGCTCATTGAATTCACAGTGTTTCTTTAAGGAACTTAATCCCCTTCTAGTACCCAAAGTTAAGGATTATTTCCTCCCAGGATAGAACGAATTACACACTGGTGTAGTGGTACTTCAAATCCTAGTGTTTCAGCGAACACAAAGTTCGGTAGCAAATTACACTTATTGTTGCTTTGTTTGATGTTAAAAGTATGCAGAAGGAGGAAAAACTCAGAAAATCATATAGAAATTCTCAGCAGAATAGTCTTGTATTTATAGCAAAGTTGAGCTGAAATCTGAAAAGGTGCAATGTCACGACCCGGATTTCCCACCATCGGGAGCCTTGATGGCGCCTACTAGTGAGAGCTAGGAAAGCCAACTCTTACTTATCTTCATATTATTAAAATTCTTTCTTTTAGCAATTTAACAATAATAAAGTAAATGCAGCATAACAAATTAAATAAGCGGAAGACTTAACAGATAATACTAGATGCGACACCGTAATGGAAACACAAACCTCTACCCAAGAACTGGTGTCACAATACTCACGAAATTCTAGGAATACCAAACACAATTGTTTGAAAGAAATATACAACTGTTTATCTCGAATACATGAGATAACAGACTAAAAATAAGGATAGAGGAGACGTCGGGCATGCGAATGCCTGCAAGGCTACCTCGGTGTCTCGCTGATCCAAATGTTAACACTTGCACTACTACTGCTGCTGTCCAAAACCTGTATCTGTGCAAAAGAGCACAGAGTGTAGTATCAGCACAACCGACCCCATGTGCTGGTAAGTGTCTAGCCTACCTCGGCGAAGTAGTGACGAGGCTAGGACCAGACACTCACATAAACCTGTGCAGTTTAAATATATATACAATAAGAAATGACAGGAAATAACATGTAATATTTGGGAATGGGAAAATATACTCTGGGGTGGCAACAAAATATAATATCAAAAAAATAAACGAGTAATGGAATTAAAATAACTTTCAAGTTCAACTCATCTTGTTGCAGGCGTACAACCCGATCCCATTTCAATTCATATCTTGTGGTAGGCGTACCACTCGCTCCAATTTCAATATCATTTGTGGTAGGCGTACCACTCGCTCCTATTTCAATATCACTTGTGGTAGGCGTACCACTCGCTCAAATTTGTGCACATTATGTTACCGGCATGGAAACCAATAATGAATAATCAATATAATTTGTGGTAGGCGTACCACTCGCTCCCATTTCAATATAATTTGTGGTAGGCGTATCACTTGCTCCCATTTTAATACATATCTTGTGGTAGGCGTACCACCCGCTTCCATTTCATTTTTAACTCAGTGTACAATATATTACCGGTAAAGAAACCAATAACAAATAATCAAACAATATATTACCGGCAAAGAAAACCAATAACAAATAATCAAATAATATATTACCGGCAAAGAAAACCCATAACAAATAATCAAACAATATATTACTGGCAAAGAAACCAATAACAAATAATCAAACAATGTATTACTGGCAAGGAAACCAATAACAAATAATCAAACATCCCGACAAGGGAGGATCAACTATAACCAATCCTATTAAATTTCAACTTCACAAAGTTTAAACCAATACTCGGTATCAACGCTCAACAAACAAGTCCTTCATAGAATCAAATAAGAATATGAATTTATCAATTTAAGACCCACGGTCATGCTCGACACCAACATATGGATACTCGTCACCATACCCATGCGTCGTACTCGACAAGTAGAAAATAACAATTACGACTTAACTCCTATTCCCTCAAGCTAGGGTAGATCAAACACTTACCTCGAACATTTACGGCCAACTCAATCCTTAAGCAATGCCTTTCCTTTCAAATTTGGCTCCAATCCAATCGTATCTATACACAATTGATTTAATATCATCAATAATACTTAACAAACTAATCCAAATGGCTAAATACATTTTCTAAAGCATTCTGCCCAAAAATTTAAAAATCGACCACGGGCCGACGTGGTCAAAATACAAGGTTCGAATCAATTTCCGATCACCCATTCACCCACGAACCCGAATCTATAATTTGTTCCCAAGTTCGACCCCAAAACGAGGTCGAAATCACCAAATCTTTGAAAACCCTAACTATACCCAATTCTCCAATTTTCTACCTATTTGCATATGTTTAGGCCTAAGAATTGGATTGATGTTGATAAAAAATGAAGAAGACGAGTTAAACAATACTTACCCAATGAACTTTGGTGAAGAAATGCTCCAAAGATCGCCCCAAAAGCTGTGGAGAAGAGAGAGTTTGAGAAATAGGATTTTTTATCCCGTTTCTGTTCTGTTTCAGAACTTAAATCACTGGGCAGAAAAATTGTTCATCGCGCTCACGACACCCCCGGTCGCATTCGCGATGAAGGAAAATGGGCAGGCATCATGTTCGCAAAGGGCCACTACGAACGCGAAGAGAAAAATCTAGGGGTTTCACAATTGGCCTACGCGAACGTGTAGAAGAGGCAGGCCAGGCTCCGCGAATGCGGGAGCCTTCACGCGAACGTGTAGAGGAAATGGATGGGTCTGGGATTTGTTGTACGCGAATGCAAGAAGTGGCTCGCGAACGCAAAGAAGGGGAGGAGAAGCCTTCACAAACGCGACCAGAGGGACGCGAACGTGAAGAAGGAATACCTGTCGCAGATTTTCTGCAATTTTTCTAAGTCCAAAACTACCCCGATATCTATCCAAAACTTACCCGAGCCCTCGGGGCTCCATACCAAATATGCACACTAACTCAAAAACATCATACGAACTTGTTCAAGCATTCAAATCGCCAAAATAACATCGAAATCAATGAATTGAGCCTTAAAATCTAAGAAATCTTTCAAATTTCATAACTTCCAAATTTTCCAATTTAAGGCCGAAACACGTCAAACGACGTCCGTTTTCAACCAAACTTTATAGGAAGCTCTTAACCAACATATATGACCTGTACCGGGCATCGAAACCAAAATACGAGCCCGATACCATTACTTTTTTATCAAATTTCATTTTCCTTTCATTAAACATTTTCAGAAAATAATTTCACGAAAAAATTCATTTCTCGGCCCTGGGACCTCGGAATTCGATTCCGGTCATACGCCCAAGTCCCATATTTTTCTACGGACCTTCCGAGACCGTCAAATCACGGGTCCGGGTCTGTTTACCAAAAACGTTGACCAAAGTCAACTTTAATCATATTAATATCAAAATTCTTCAAATTTTTCACATAATTCATATATTTTAACATAAAATCTTTCCGGCTGCGTGTTCGGACTGTGCACACAAATCAAGGAAACTAAAAGTGAGGTTTTCAAGGCCTCGAAAGCATAGAAAAAGGAAGAATTCCGGTGATGACCCTTTGGGTCGTCACATTCTCCACCGCTAAAACAACCGTTCGTCCTTGAACGGAAAAAAGAAAGAAGTACCTGAATCAGGGAATAGATGAGGATAACGGCCCCGCATATCAGACTCGGACTCCCAGGTCGACGCCTCAGGAGGCTGACCTATCCACTGAACACGCACTGTTGGAAAACTCTTCGACCTCAACTGTCGAACCTGCCGGTCTAAAATAGCCACCGGCTCCTCCTCATAAGATAGATCCTTGTCCAATTGGACAGTGCTGAAATCTAACACGTGCGATGGATCACCGTGGTACTTCTGGAGCATAGATACGTGAAACACTGGATGCACAACTGACAAGCTAGGTGGCAAGGCAAGTTTATAAGCCACCTCTCCCACACGATCAAGGATCTCAAATGGGCCAATAAACCTAGGGCTAAGTTTGCCCTTCTTCGCAAATCTCATCACGCCCTTCATAGGTGACACTCGGAGCAATACCCGCTCACTAACCATGAAAGCTATATCTCAAACTTTACGATCTGCATAGCTCTTTTGCATGGACTGAGCTGTACGAAGCCTATCGTGAATGATCTTGACCTTGTCCAAGGCCTCCTGAACTAAATCCGTACCCAACAACTGAGCCTCTCCCGGCTCAAACCATCCAACCGGAGACCGACACCGTCTACTATACAAAGCTTCATAAGGAGTCATCTGAATGCTCGATTGATAGCTGTTATTATAGGCAAACTCTGCCAAAGGCAGGAAATGGTCCCACGAGCATCCAAAATCAATAACACAGGCTCGGAGCATATCCTCTAGAATCTAAATGGTCCTCTCGGACTGACTGTCCGTCTGGGGATGAAATGTTGTACTCAGTTAAACCTGGGTGCCCAACTCTCGCTGAAATGCCTTCCAGAAATGCGAGGTAAACTGCGAACTTAGATCCGAAATGATAGATATAGGCACCCCGTGAAGGCGAACAATCTCCCTGATATAAATCCCTGCTAATCTCTCGGACGAATAGGTGGTGGCAACAGGAACAAAATATGCTGACTTGGTCAGCCTATCAACAATAATCCAAATTGCATGAAACTTCTTTCGAGTCATCGGAAGTCCAGTAACAAAATCCATGATAATCCTCTCCCACTTCCACTCGGGAAGCTCAATTCTCTGAAATAAACCACCAGGCCTCTGATGCTCATATTTAACCTGTTGACAGTTCAAACACCGCGCTACATGTGCCAGAACATCCTTTTTCATTCTACGCCACCAATAATATTGCCGCAAATCCTGATACATATTTGCTGCGCCTGGATGAATAGAATACCGGGAACTGTGAGCTTCCTCTAAAATCAATTCTCGAAGTCCATCAACATTTGGCACACAAACTCGCCCTTGCAATCTCAAAACTCCATCAGTATCTAAGGTGACCTGCTTGGCACCTCCTCACTGAACCGTGTCTTTAAGGACACATAAATGAGGATCATCAAACTGCCGATCATGGATACGCTCCAATAATGAAGAGCGAGTGACCATGAAAGCTAGCACTCGACTAGGCTCAAAAATATCCAACCTCGCAAATCGATTGGCTAAGGTCTGAACAACCAAAGCAAGCGGCCTCTGACTGACCAGAATATAAGCAAGACTGCCCATACTTGCTGTCTTCCTGCTCAAAGCATCGGCCACCACATTTGCTTTTCCCAGATGATATAAAATGGTGATATCATAATCCTTCAACAATTCCAACCACTTTCTCTTCCTCAAATTCAACTCCTTCTGTTTAAACATGTATTGAAGGCTCTTGTGATCGGTGAATACTTCACATGCCACGCCATACAAATGATGCCTCAAAATCTTCAATGCGTGAACAATCGCCGCCAACTCCAGATCATGCACTAGATAGTTCTTCTCATGAATTTTCAACTTTCTCGAAGCATAGTCAATGACCTTGCCATCCTGCATTAATACTGCACCAAGCCCAATACGGGAAGCATTACAATAGACTGTATAAGGTCCCGAACCTGTGGGCAAAACTAATATTGGTGCCGTAGTCAGAGCTGTCTTGAGCCTCTGAAAGCTCGCCTCACATCCATATGACCATTCGAACTGGGCACCTTTCTGGGTCAATCTGGTCATCGGAGCTGCAATAGATGAAAACCCCTCCACAAATCGCCGATAATAACCTGCTAATCCCAGGAAACTCCGGATCTCTATAGCTGATGTTGGTCTAGGCCAGTTCTTGATTGCCTCAATCTTCGTTGGATCAACCTGAATACCATCTGCCGTCACAACATGACCCAGGAATGCAACTGACCTCAACTAGAATTCACACTTTGAAAATTTTGCATATAGTTGACTTTTTTTTTCCAGAGTCTGAAGAGCCACTATGAGATGGTGCGCATGCTCTTCCTGACTGCGGGATTATATCAATATATCATCAATCCGCGATAGTGGATACTTATTCTTGATTGTAACCTTGTTCAATTGCCGGAAATCAATGCACATTCTCATTGAACCATCTTTATTCTTTACAAATAATACCGGCGCGCCCCACGGTGAAACACTAGGCCTAATGAAACTTTTTTCAAGTAAATCCTACAACTGTTCATTCAACTCCTTCAACTCTGGCGAGGCAAATTCGACAAAGCTAAGATCGCAGTCTTGTGTGATATTGAGATAGCCAGTCCGTCCCCGATATGACATCAAAATCGACCATATCTAAAAACAATATGGCTCTCAAGACCCCCAATCACCACAATGCAGGAATGATGAACTCGATCGACCGCGATAGATTCGCCCACTGGTGTGGACACATAAATAGGAACACTCAGGGAATCACTAGGCAGAACTAAGTACGGTGCAAAATAAGATGACAGATATGAATACGTAGACCCAGGTCAAATAACACTGAAGTTTTTCTATCACAAACCAGAATATTACCTGTAATGTTTGCATCTGAATGCTCATCCTCTTGCTTGGCTGCTGGTTGGCCTACACCTCTGGCGGTCTGAGCTCTACCTCTATGACGTCTACCTCCACCTCTATAACCTCTGCCCCCTCCTCTAGCTAGCTGGACGGGCTGTTGAACACCTGGTGCCTGAATCATAGCACGAGAACTCTGATGCTGAGAGTTGATTGAAGCTCAAGGTCAATACTTGACAATGTGCCTTGGGTCACCACAAGCAAGGCAAGACCTCGACTGTTGCTGTTGAGCATCCCTCAACCTCGGGCAAGCCCTCCTGAGATGACCATACTCGCCACATTCATAACATCCACGTGAATGTAGTGGCTGGGGAAATTGAGACTGGCCCTGTGGACCTGAATGACCAACTAAAGTACCACGAGTTACCTGGAGAGGAGACTGAAAGGGCCTATAAGGATGGCCTCTACCATAGGAATTTCTACCTCCAAACGAGGTACCACTGAATATGCCTGTATGACGGTGGGGTCTCTTATCCGACCCTTGGCTGCCTTTCTGAAAAAATGATCTCTCCCCCGGACTGAGCCACTATACCCTGCTGACCTGCCACAGCTAGTCGAACCACTGGAGCTTGAACTTTGGGAGTTACTAGCTCCAGAGTGCGCGCAACAGGAGTCTGAACCCCTCCTCCAGACTTAGAAGTGGCTGGTGCTACTGGAAGCAAACCCGCTCGGATGACACTCTCCATGAAGCCTACTAATCGGACTAGAGCGTCCTGAAGAACTGGGGTGGCAATAAACCCCTCTGGAACCTGAGCTTGGCCCGCCGGAACTGTTGGGGTTGGAACCTCCTCCTCAACATCAACCTGAGGCTCCGCCACTGGGGCTGCTACAGGGGACTCGGGCTGCTAAGAGGTAGATGAGGAAGCGCGTGTTCTCGCCATCTGCGGAGGAACATAGTAGAATTTCGATTAGCCTTTGAAGAACAAATTCGCACGACAGGAAAGAATAAATGCGAGATTTTTCCTAACTCTGTAGCCTCTGAGGGATAAATACAGACCTCTCCGCACCGATCCCTCAGACTCTACTAAGGTTGTTCATGAGTTTTGAGACCTATGTAAACTAGAGCTCTGATACCAACTTGTCACGACCCGGATTTTCCACCATCGGGAGTCGTGATAGCGCTAATAGTGAGAGCTAGGCAAGCCAACTCTTACTTATCTTCATATTATTAAAATTCTTTCTTTTAGCAATTTAACAATAATAATGTAAATACAGCGGAATAAATTAAATAAGCGGAAGCCTTAAGAGATAATACTAGATGCGACACCGTAATGGAAACACAAACCTCTACCCAAGAACTGGTATCACAATACTCACGAACTTCTAAGAATACTAAACACAATCGTTTGAAAGAAATATACAACTGTTTATCTCGAATACATGAGATAACAGACTAAAAATAAGGATAGAGGAGACGTTGGGCCTGTGGATGCCTACAAGGCTACCTCGGTGTCTCGCTGATCCAAATGTTAACACTTGCACTATTGCTGCTGCTGTCCAAAACCTGTATCTGTGCAAAAGAGCACAGAGTGTAGTATCAGCACAACCGACCTCATGTGCTGGTAAGTACCTAGCCTACCCCGGCGAAGTAGTGACGAGGCTAGGACCAGACACTCACATAAACCTGTGCAGTTTAAATATATATACAACAAGAAATGACAGGAAATAACATGTAATATTTGGGAAGGGGAAAATATACTCTGGGGTGGCAACAAAATATAATATCAGAAATAAACGAGTAATGGAATTAAAATCACTTTTAAGTTCAACTCATCTTGTTGCAGGCGTGCAACCCTATCCCATTTCATTTCATATCTTGTGTTAGGCGTACCACCCGCTCTCATTTCAATTCATATCTTGTGGTAGGCGTACCACTCGCTCCAATTTTAATATCATTTGTGGTAGGCATATCACTCGCTCCTATTTCAATATCACTTGTGGTAGGCGTACCACTCGCTCAAATTTGTGCGCATTATGTTACCGGCATGGAAACCAATAATGAATAATCAATATAATTTGTGGTAGGCGTATCACTCGCTCCCATTTCAATATAATTTGTTTAGGCGTACCACTTGCTCCCATTTCAATACATATCTTGTGGTAGGCGTACCACCTGCTTCCATTTCATTTTTAACTCAGTGTACAATATATTACTGGCAAAGAAACCAATAACAAATAATCAAACAATATATTACCGGCAAAGAAAACCAATAACAAATAATCAAACAATATATTACCGGCAAAGAAAACCAATAACAAATAATCAAACAATATATTACCGGCAGAGAAAACCCATAACAAATAATCAAACAATATATTACCGGCAAAGAAACCAATAACAAATAATCAAACAATGTATTACCGGCAAGGAAACCAATAACAAATAATCAAACGTCCCGACAAGGGAGGATCAACTATAACCAATCCTCTTAAATTTCAACTTCACAAAGTTTAAAGCAATACTCGGTGTCAAGGCTCAACAAACAAGTCCTTCATAGAATCAAATAAGAATACGAATTTATCAATTTAAGACTCAGGTCATGCTCGACATCAACATATGGATACTCGTTACCATGCCCATACGTCGTACTAGACAAATAGCAAATAACAATTACGACTCTACTCCTATTCCCTCAAGCTAGGGTAGATCAAACACTTACCTCTAAGGTTTACGGCCAACTCAATCCTTAAGCAATGCCTTTCCTTTCAAATTTGGCTCTAATCCAATCGTATCTATACACAATTGATTTAATATCATCAATAATACTTAACAAACTAATCCAAATGGCTAAATACATTTTCTAAAACATTCTGCCCAAAAATCTAAAAATCGACCCCGGGCCCACGTGGTCAAAATACAAGGTTCGAACCAATTTCCGATCACCCATTCACCTACGAACCTGAATCTATAATTTGTTCGCAAGTTCGACCCCAAAACGAGGTCCAAATCACCAAATCTTTGAAAATCCTAACTATACCCAATTCACAAATTTTCTACTTTTTTTCACATGTTTAGGCTTAAGAATTGGATTGATGTTGTGAAAAATGAAGAAGACGAGTTAAACAATACTTACCCAATGAACTTTGGTGAAGAAATGCTCCAAAGATCGCCCCAAAAGCTGTGGAGAAGAGAGAGTTTGAGAAATGGGATTTTTATCCCGTTTCTGTTCCGTTTTAGAAATTAAATCATTGGGCAAAAAAATTGTTCATCGCGTTCGCGACACCCCGGTCGCGTTCGCGATGAAGGAAAACGGCCAGGCATCGGGTTTGGGCCACTGCGAATGCGAAGAGAAAAATCAGGGGGCTTCACAATTGGCCTACGCGAACGCATGGTGCCTTACGCGAATGCGTGGAAGAGGCAGGCCAGGCTCCGCGAACGCTTAGAGGAAATGGCTGGGGTCCGGGATTGTTGTACGCGAACGCGAAGAAGGGGGAGGAGAAGCCTTCGCGAACGCGACCAGAGGGACGCGAAGGCGAAGAAGGAATACATGTTGCAGATTTTCTGCAATTTTTCTAAGACCAAAACCACCCTGATACCTATCCGAAACTTACCCGAGACCTCGGGGCTCCAAACCAAATATGCACACCGACTCAAAAATATCATACGAACTTGTTCGAGCGATCAAATCGCCAAAATAACATCGAAATCAATGAATTGAGCCTTAAAATCCAAGAAATCTTTTAAATTTCATAACTTCCAAATTTTCCAATTTAAGGCCGAAACACGTCAAACGACGTTCGTTTTCAACCAAACTTTACAGGAAGCTCTTAACCAACATATATGACCTGTACCGGGCATTGAAACCAAAATACGAGCCCGATACCATTACTTTTTGATCAAATTTCATTTTCCTTTCCTTAAACATTTTCAGAAAATAATTTCACGAAAAAATTCATTTCTCGGGCCTGGGACCTCGGAATTCGATTCCGGGCATACGCCCAAGTCCCATATTTTTCTACGGACCTTCCGAGACCATCAAATCACGGGTTCAAATCCGTTTAACAAAAACATTGACCAAAGTCAACTTTAATCATATTAATATCAAAATTCTTCAAATTTTTCACATAATTCATATATTTCAACATAAAAACTTTCCGACTGCGCGCCCGGACTATGCACGCAAATCAAGGCAATTAAAAGTGAGTTTTTCAAGGTCTCGAAAGCACGGAAAAAGGAAGAATTCCGATGATGACCCTTTGGGTCGTCACACGCAACTCTTCAGAATGGTTGTTTATGCAAAATGGCCACAACATAAATGGCTATTTACTCAACAATCAAGAGGAAAAATTGAAGAGGGTAGTTTAATTTTCAGTTACATAACTGAAAAACGGATTGGAGGATTTAATATTAATATTTTGTTATTAAAATAAATATTTAATAATATTTCTATTACTATTTTATTATTAACAAATAAATTTGGTCCGAAAAATTAATCAATCAATTATTTGACCGAAGTTGAAGCCGAGCGAGCGACGACGACTGTGCGAGGCTTGCCTTCTTCTCAACTCTTTAAGAGCTAGAAGAAGAGCAATTGCTTATATACCCATAAAAACCTCTTCCTCTTCCAATATGGGACAATGTCCATTTGCCATGTAGGGAAACTTAAAATTTCACTCAAAAATTTCATTTTCCTCCATTTCTCGTTCACCCTCTTTTAAGTATTTATTATACTTAAATACGTAAAACCCCAATAATCCTCCACTATATAAAAGAGAGTACAAAATATCGAGAGAACAACCTCATGAAGAGGCAAACGCAAGTGACGCACTAACATTTGTCCCGTAAAGTTCTCCCCCAAAACACAACTCTCAAAACCATATGGCTACATTGTGGATGCTGCTGAATGAGAATGAATGATCCTTAATTTATAGAAATTCAAATCTTTTCCTGCAAGAAAAAGGACTAGCCAAATGTAGAAGAATTATAATTTCCTTTAACTAAAAGTAAAATCCAATTATGATAAATATATTTCCCTTTACTTCAGGAGATAGAAAAGCCTAATATGGTAAAAAAATTTAGGACAACACCTAACACTCCATGTCCCGACGATAGAGTAAAAGCGGTTTGGTTTTTATTATCAAGCTAGCAAGCTCTTGTTTGGTTGAAGCTCCGAAATCAAGGCCAACAATGCACTTCATCTAGGTTATCATCAATGGATTAATGCCCACATACTCATCATAGATAAAACCCATGTAATGCGAGCTATATAATCCCGGATATGTAAAGGTGTCTTTGTATGGAAGTGAATAACCTTTGACACAAAGTGGTTTTGATGTAAATAATTTGATGAGAAGGTCCATGATAAGATTATTACTGTGATTAGTTTTCTGTATTGTTAGGGTGCTTATAATTGTACTAGTTCCTCGGCACGTGTGTTGCACGTGTATGCCAAATCATGTAATACACTATTTTTTAAAACAATATCAACAATATTAGAATAAAGAATTGAGTAAAAACAATCCACGAATGAATAAAGTATAAGTTTATGTGAATGATCAATATATGGATCGTTACTTGTTTGCGGAAGTTAAAATGATTGTACATCCTATGAATCTACAAAGATGAACAATCAAAATTTAATTAGATATATTTCACTTTTTTTTACTTGTTTTAATTTGATGACAATCATGTAATTTAGTGTATCTCACTCGATACTTGATATTCTTGTTTTACGTTCCTTTCCACCGTCCCAATTATCATTATATTGGGTCGATGTTGTCTTATTCAAAATCTTTGATCTTCTGGATTCTTAGCTACGCGTTTATCTCTTCATCTGCAATTTCTATTGCACCAACTTTTCCAACTTCACGTAGCTTCTTTGCGATTAACATTTTGCACCCCGACAAGAGGGAATTGCTCATATAATCAACACACCCACCTATAATCTTAGGGTCGTGGGTTGGAGTTACCAAAGAAGCAACAACTCCAACAAAGGGGATCAAAGGGGAGAGAATAAATAAAAAAAGATCTTGCATCTCGATCTTTTGAAATTTTATACATTAGTTTTGATCAGAAACATAAAATCTTCATCCATATTCAACACCAATTTGTAAAATAAATTTGGATGCTTTATGTATCAATTTTTAATAAATAACTTATTTTAATTTTATGACATCATAAAATGAAGTGTATATCCCAATTGTAAAATAAATTTATTAAAACATAAAACATCTAATATAATAACTAATGGGTAACCAATGAGTCTAATTACTTTTATATTTGTAAATCCTCAAATTGGGGATTGCTCAAGTTAGGGAGACTACGAATTCTCCCAAAAGTGATCATATGCAAGAAGTCATGGATAATATGGTTACCCATATTATCCGCCGGTTAACCCATTTTTTATCCGTATTAAATATGGGTCGGATCAAATAATTTATCTATTTTATCATTATCCATTTTTTACCCGAACCATATCCGACCTGACCCGCCCGTTTGCCACTCCTACCCAGTGCGTACACTATCTCTGAAGGGGAAGCACAAAAGTTATGAGCAGATAACAGTGGAGGCATACCTCTTTCGTTTCGAATGGGTGCAGTGTGTCGTAGCACGACATTCGTATACCTTGGAGGGGGCGGATTAGATGTTCTGACATATGGTTGATGCCTTTCTCAATTGAAACGTGGGGGTTGATCCCTTCGCCCATCGTTACATCGATCACTCCTTGCCTCGGTCTGAACTGACATTAATCACTGAGTCGGGCTGTTTAGATCGTCTTCATCTGCCTTTACCTCGGCGCAATAGGCGTTGAAAATCTCTTCCCATGTGGTGGGAGTGTACTTTATGAGTCTACTGAGCAGTTTTTTGGTTGCATTCGATCCGTTCCTATTTAACCCATTTTGGAAGGCCGCTACCACCATTCCTTCTAACACATTTGGCAGGCCCATCCTCAATCTGTTGAATCGGGCCAGGAAGTCCCTTAGTCCTTCGCCCATCGTTTTCTTAATGGCGAAGATGTCAATGACCCTAGCTTCAGCCTTCTTTGCCCCTACATGAGCGGTGGAGAATTTATCCGCCATCTCCTCAAATGTTGATATTGATCGTGCTGGTAGCTGGGAGTACCATGTCAATGCTCCTCCTGTCAAAGTCTCACCGAACGTTTTTAGCAGCACAGATGGAACTTGTTCTTTTGACAGGTCATTGCTCTTTACCGCAGTGACGTAATGGATCAGATGATCCTATGAGTCCGTGGTCCCGTCGTATATTCTTAAGTTTGGCGGCATTTTGAAGATTTTTGGGATGGGATGAGGAACGAATCCATCGTTGTATGGTTGTTCGATGAATCAGCCCACATCGCATTTTGGTAGTAGTTTAGGAGCGCCAGGTATTTTGTCAACCCTTTCTTGGTGCTCCTTCATTTGATCACGGAGTGCTTTGTTGTCGTTTTCCATCTCTTCCATTTTCTTTAGGATGGTCATGAGCGCATCATCGCTTGCATCAGTGACAGTGCGGATGCTGCCCGTTTGCGTAGCGCTTGGCTCGCCGATGGTAGCTGCGATTTCTGCAGTTGGTAAGTCTTCGACATTTCCTTGAGGGGGTTTTTCGAGCATGTTGCTCAGAGCACTTGTTAACCACTTCTCTAGCAGCTTTTTGACTGGTGGTGGTGTTTCTCTCGCCGCGGACGTGGGGGCTCCCCTTTCGCGCAAGACCGTCAGATCCTCGTGTGGAGAGGGTGAGATCTCCCCCTCCGGTGTAGCCCCTGGTGTTGTATTCTCGATGTCTTCTCTACCGGCTTCGTTGAGGGAGTTTAGAAGGTTGTTTGAGACATCTGCTATCATCTTCAGCCTCGCTTCTTTCTCCGCCGTTGTTCGTTTTGAAGAACAGTAATCATCACTTTCAAGAACCTAGGTGAGAACTATGATTTCGGCTATGAAAATCCCCAGAGATTGCGTCAAATTGTTTGACTCAAATAATTTTACACTCTTTTTAACCAAATCAATTAATGATGAAGGAGTAAATCGTAGTCGAAGATAATAAACTCTAGGTTGATAATAGTTAGAGAGGTGATAATAGTAGAGAGAACTTTTTATTCAAGGCTCGTGATTCTTTAAAATCATATATCCCTCTTTACAAGACTTTCACCCCTCTTATATACTGAAGGGTTTCCCCTAATCGTAGGGACGACAAATTAAGAAATATCTAATGTATATTCCCTGGGTCCTCTAACACGCCGAATTTGCTGCCGATGTGGTAATGTCTCTCCTTCTACCACAGGGTTGTATCCCTCTGTCGACTAGTAGGTGTTTGGTCGTTTGTCATACTCACCGTAGGTCGTGGCCGATCAAATTCGGACCCATACATGGCCTATTCTTAATACATAAAGCGATTTATGGAGACAACGTTCATTTGGGTTTGTAGAATCCTGCCACCAGAGTTCCGGCCTCTGCCTCATGCGCTTTTTGAGATTCATGAGCACTTCTTCTCAGACCATGGTCATCAATTCGAATTTGGGTTTGACCTGTTGACTCGAGATTTGGGTATGGATTCGAGTGTTTTGGGATGAATGTGTTTATCATAATGTCTATATATGCCTGTGTCTATTCTTTATGCAACAACTCGTGGAAGAACCTTACACCTGAATTCCTTTCCAGCATGTAGTACCTTAATATATTGTGCCCCTTAGCTTTTTTTTTTTTTTAATTACCGTGGTTTCCGGGCATCGCTTTGCGGAACCGACTAGCTGTACCAATCGGGTCCTGCGGTTTCAATGCGGGTGCATAGTAGTTCCACGGGGCCTGGAGACGCGGCCGGTTTGTAATGCCTTCAGGGACCTTGCGGGGACTCGAATTAGCGACCTAAAGACTTGTGTCCTCTGGCCTTTACCAGTTGAGCTATCGCTCTAGGATTCCCTTAGCTTGATGTCGCTTATCTCAACGGGGTTTGTTATTGGCTTTTGAGGGGGCTCAATGAAATCTAGTACAGCATACGCTCATTTGACATGGGCAGTGAACAATTTGGGGAGATGCAAGGACAGCTATTCCAACTGACTTTGTGTGGCGACTTGCTTTCTATGTTAGTTGGTGACCCCGGTAAGGATATGACATTGACATCCATATACGATGTGTGCATGGGTAATGAACAAAAGGATAGTAGGATAAAAGTTGTTACTGTTCAACTAGTGGCAAACGGACGGGTCGGGTTAGATATGGTTCGGGTTGAAAATGGATAATGAAAAACCGATCAATTATCCGACCCGATCCATATTTAATACTGATAAAAAACGGGTTAACCTGCGGAATATCCCTGACTTCTTGTATATGATCACTTTTGGAAAATTCTTAGTCTCTCTAACTTGAGGAACCCCAATTTGAAGCTTTACAAATGTAAAAGTTAGACCAATTGGTTATCCATTTTCTAAATAGATAATATAGTTTTTATCTATATTTAACCCGTTTTTAATTAGTTCATTATCCAACCCATTTTTTAGTGGATAATACGGGTGGTTAACTGTTTTCTTTGAACCATTTTGACACCTCTGCGCATACGGATATATAAGATGATTTTCAAACTCACTGAAACTTCACAGCTGGTGCTATATGACCCTACAACAAAAGAAGTTATAATCTTGGATTTCAGCTGCACCTTACCTACGGTCGTTGTTGGGTTTTCAATTACAAGGAGAGCCTACTTCTGATCAAGAGGGTCGAGATAATTGACCACTTCTTCCATGTCAAAAAAAAGGAACAGCCCATTATACCAAGTATCTCACATTCACGCATGATTTGAAAAAGGGTCACACCTTAATTAAAGAGTGTGATGTATGTATAGCCTATCTTGATGCAAGAATTAATGATCGATTTCACGGCTCGAACCCATGACTTACATGTCGTACAGAGACAACATTACCGTTGCTCCAAGAATCCATGTCATACCAATAGATAACTATTTAGGGGTCTGCACTATTCAGATTAAGTCAAAAATCGAAAGAAACTGAAATTTTTGACTTCTTGGTTTGTTTCAGATGAAGAATTCAAATTTTTTTTTTGTTCGATTGCGGATTTCTTTGTAATTGAAAGGGGAAAACAGGAAAAAATCAAAATACTTATCCGTTTTTATTTAGCATTTAAATTTCCTATGTTGTTTGAAATATAGGGTTTTCCTATCACTCGATTATTATCTTTCTGGTTTCATAAGTTATCATGTCAAGGGGAACTACACGTTTGGACTCAACATTTTAAGTGCTCTTTATCTACATGTAGTGATAGCAAAATGGTTAAAAGAAAGCATTTAACCACTCATATTATTCACTAAAAAATTAGTTGGATAATAACCTTTTTTAAAACGTGTCAAATATGGATAAGAACCATATTATCCATTTAGAAAATGGTTAATCAATGTGTAACCAATGAGTTTAACTACATTTGTAAAACCTCAAATTGGGGGTTTCTCAAATTTGAAAGACTAGAAACAAGAAATCATGGATAATATGGTTACTCATATTATCCGCCGATTAACCATTTTTAAATCCGTATTAAATATGGATCGCGTCGGATAATTTATCCATTTTTTTATTATACATTTACCCGACCCGCCGGTTTTCCACTTCTATCTACATCTATATTTTGGTCCACTTAGAGAAGGTTAAGGATAGAGGTTATTCACCCAAAAAAGAAAGAAAGCTAAACATAAAAACTACTTGTTCTCTGCAGTTAGTGACTTATGACTACACAATTGGATATGGTATAGGTAGGTCCAAAACCCCACCAACAAATGGGCCCCCAAACAAATGTAAATAAAGCCCATTAAAGAGAACCAAAAGCCCACAGCCCATCACTCAAAAAAGGTCAGTTTCAAAAGATAGTTGATGAAATGATCAAAGCCACAAAGTGACAGTTAAAATACTGTTTTTCTCCCGCGAAAAGCTATCATAAAGCAATTAATTTAATCCTTGTTCAGAACTGGAAAGGCAGATTAGTCTCGTGGGGTGACTCTCATTCTTCTGTGACATCTTCATCAGACCCCACCCTCCTAAAGCACCTCACCCCCACCTCTTCTTCTTCTTCTTTAAAGTTTTGTTGATCATAAAATTTGTGAAGTTTTTTCAAACTTTTTTTTTGGGATTTCGGATAAAGGAAATGGTGAAAGAAACAGAGTATTACGATGTTCTTGGTGTTAGTCCTTCAGCATCTGAAGAGGAAATTCGCAAGGCCTATTATCTCAAGGTTTTCGAACCTATGTCTTAATCTTTTTACTTTCTATAATTGGAATTTATGTAGTGATGCCGTTGATTTGTTTACTTTGCTATATTGTTTAAATTTCATCTGTCGTCTATACTTGCAGATTGATAAATGGATCCAAGTAGTGTAATTCATGGAATGTATTTGCTTTGACAGTTTAATATACCAACTTTCGCTTTTATTTGAAGAACAAATAGTTGTGGAAACTGTCTCATCCTCTCTGATCTGTTGAAAGGGAATGTTGTTAGCTGTTGTCCCGATTTTCTTACCATATTTGGTTTTCCAGGAGGAAAGGGCAATATGTTTACCATAATTTGGCTTAATATAATTCTTTCATATTTGGCTAGTTCATTTTCTCGTAGGAAAAGGTTTAAGACTTTTATAAATTGAAGATCCTTCAGTCTCATTAAGAAACATCCACAATGTAGCCATATTAGATTTGAGAGTCGTGTTTAAGGGACAAGTGTTAGTGTATCACTTGTGTTTGCCTTTCTTGAGGTTGTTCTCTCGATATTTTGTACTCTCTTTTTATATAGTGGATTGCTCATCTCAGATGTGGACACAGCACAATTGACCGAACCACGTTAAATATTTGTGTCCGTCTCTTTTGGTATATTTTTCTTTTGTTATCTGATTTATCATCGCTCAAGATTTGCTTTACTAGTTTCCGCATGACACTTGATTTTGTTTTTGTCCTAACAAATATTTGCTTGAACAGCAGTTGAAGTTACCGTTACAGGATTCATTATAGGAATTTAAGTAAATTCATGAAAGAACTTGGCATCTCTGTTGATTGTCCTTCGGTGTTCAATCCTAATTCTTAATGCATTTCAGATAAAGGATTTAGGAACTTCCAAAGTATTATTGGATATTTTAAAATAGGATATGAGATAGTTTAAGTATTTTCTGATCTAGACTGCATTGAACAAGAGGAAATTGTAGCTTCTGTTATTCTGACAAAACTTCAGCTTTTCCAATCAAAGAAAGCAGAAGAAAATAGCAAAAAAGAAAGATTTCTTGTGCTTGTTGAATAATATGGAAAATCTGTGTCTTTCATCCTCTGGTGCAGGCCAGGCAAGTTCACCCTGATAAAAATCCAGATGATCCTCTTGCTGCACAAAGATTTCAGGCAACCCCATTGCTTATTCCTTATTTATATTTACTTATTCTGGAAATCTTGGCATGATAATTTATTCTTTTATGTTTTAATTGTAACAAACAGGAATTAGGGGAGGCATATCAGGTTTTGAGTGATCCAGTGCAAAGAAATGTATATGATCAAAATGGCAAGTCTTGTGTCTCCAGGTAATCTTTATTTCTTCTAGGTTATAAAAAGGCCTTTTTTAACTTCAAATTGCTAATTCAAAGTGTAAAGACTTTGTGTAGCCTATTGATTCTACTGTTTTGTATATCTTGAGCTTTTATTGAATACCTCTACTCATTTTGAATGAAATATTAATACTTGAAGAACACTAGGCAAGTACTTGCTGATTCATAAATTTCTATGGCAAAAAGATGTTCTTAGATATCAATGAATGAAGGCTACATGAACTTTAGTAGTACTATTTTTGATGTCCTCTTTGTAGGGAAACTATGCTTGATCCGACTGCTGTGTTTGCGCTCCTCTTTGGGAGCGAACTTTTTGAAGACTACGTCGGACATCTTTCTGTGGCATCAATGGCTTCCTCTGAATTAGTTGGCGAAAATGACAACCCTGAGAAAATCCATGATAGACTCAAGGCAAGTATGTCTGATATTTCAATAACATACAAAGTATGTTTCCACTTGTTGGTAGTTTCTTTGTAGGACTCTTTCAAGAAAATGTATTATTGAAGTACTTGCTCTTGAAGATATGTGTGATCTCTCTTTTTGTTGGGCTAAAACGGACTAAAGATACTCTTAACATGGTGTGTTATTGTCCGCTTTGGGCCAAGCCCACACGGTTTTCCCCAAAAGGCCTCAGATCATCCAACTCCTTATAAGTAGTTTATTTTTCTTTTTTACTAACCATGTGGAACTTTGTTCACACACTCCCAACAATCTCCCCCTTGAACTGAGTTTCACACGACCCATCACCATTTATTGGCTAATTTGGAGATTAACTATGTGCCACCCACATGATCCGAGTATTTACGGTTACCGAAACCCAAGGAGAGGTTGTGTATGCGTCTTTGAAGCTATGGTAAAGATAGAGAACCGGCCATAGATGGGTAAAGGCACTAAGTCAGGCCCTACGCCATCACTTCACCATCTCCATACTCGTCTCGCCAAACCATTGGCTCTGATACTAGTTGTTAGCCCAAAGTGGACAATACCACACTATATTAAAAGTATCTTTGGACAGTTTTAGCCCAACACTTTTTAGGACTAAATGTTCTGTAGAAAAGGAAACATACCTTTGTTCTCTTTAGTTTACTAGTACTTTTTTCAGTTGATGATAGTATTGTGTTATGAAGGGTGTCCAAAAGGAAAGGGAAGAAAAGCTTGCTAGAATACTCAAAGATTTTCTTCAAGAATACGTTCGAGGTGACAGAGTGGGATTTCTACGACGTGCTGAATCTGAAGCTGAACGGCTTTCACAAGCAGGTCAGCTGACTACTTCTCTTGCATTTCTTCTAGTGATTTCTCTTTAGTTTTAGTAATGGCAAGACCCAGAGGCGGATCTATGTGTTAAACTTACGTGAGCTTTGCTGTTCTCTTAACAGCATTTGGAGCTGAGATTCTTCAAACTATTGGATACATATACACAAGACAGGCTGCCCAAGAGCTCGGAAAGAAAGCAATTTACTTGGGAGTTCCATTTATGGCGGAATGGGTTCGCAACAAAGGTCATTTCTGGAAATCACAGCTTACAGCAGCAAAAGGTACACGTTGATCATTTCACTGAAGATCTAATTACCTCTTCCCTCCTTGTCAGTCATAATATGGTGGACTATTTAGGTGCTTTTCAACTGCTGCAACTTCAAGAAGATGTTCGTCGCCAGTTTAAAATGGATGGTAGTGGCCCTGAAAATGACGTCGAATCACATCTCAGATTAAACAGAGAAACACTAATGAATTCATTGTGGAAACTAAACGTTGTAGACATTGAAGTAACTCTTTTGCATGTCTGCCAATTGGTAAGCCTTTTGTTCAAAATTATCCCTTTCCGCTTATGTTGCTAGGGATTATTCTTGAAAGACCTTTGTTTGAGTTGCTTCTGTTTAATCTTTCAGGTTCTACAAGAAGGCAATGTGAAGAAGGAAGAACTCAAGAAACGAGCGATGGCTTTAAAGATTTTGGGAAAAGTATTTGAGGTAGGATTAAGAATAACTTGTGAAGTGTTGCACCAAGTCCAAAAGTATCAAATCTCAGCCTGCTCGGTGTCGTCTTGTTTAACTTTCTAATACTAATTATAGTCTCATAGATAGGAAATTTTGTTAGTTATTTAAGATTATAGTTGATGATTTTTCATATCTACTTATATTCTGCAGAGGGAGAAGTGCGGACAAGGTGTTGGGACGTCAAAAAAGAAGACAATAGGTGATATAAATGCAGAGGAAACCAGTTCTGATAGCAGTGATGATGAGGAAGACTCAACAAGAACAATAAATTATAGAACTCCTCTACTCACGCAGGTTAACCTTTAGCTTTCATCGACTCCGTTTTCTTACTATCATTTGAAACCAATGATTCTAGAGAAAAAAGGGCAGCCATGCACTAAGCTCCCGCTATACCTGGGGCTGGGAAGGACCGGACTATAAGGGCCTATAGTACGCAGCTTAATGCTCCTTTAATATTGTAGCTAATAACTCATTTCCAAACCTGTCATTTGGTGAATATGCACATTAATATGGCATGTCCTTCTATTTGGCTTAAGAGGTTCATAAGAATTTAGAGAGTTTAAGATCTTGGAAAGAGGAAAAAAACTAAGCCTCCCTCAGAAGCGGATGACGCTTATGGATTTGAAATTCTAGTACATTTAAGTTACTTAATTCTAGATTAATAATTTATATAAATTCAATAAATTTCTTAATACAAATACAAGGTTCGGACCAAAGCTACTTGGTTTGGTCGAACACGCAATTAAAGAGCTAGCTCCGCCCCTGGCTATCCCTGCATGAAAGCAAAAGACGTAGCTTACTAACAGATTGGAGTAAGTAGTCTTGTCTGAGAGCCGCACACACAAAAACAGCTTAAAAGTAACAAGGTTCTAAAAGAAAGACTAGCCTCAAGCAGTGACGGTGGCAGAATTTCCGTTAAGAGGTTTTAAAAAAAAAAAGTTAAACAAGATTGTAGTTAGTGGGAATTGAACATATGACCTCACAAAAATTTGAATCCCCTTGACTACTAAACTATGATTTTGGACTATGTCAAGGGGATTCAAAACATACTATATAAAGATAAAAAAAAATTTAAAAAAAAACAAATTTTGCCTTCTGGGCGAACCCCCTCCCGCCCCCCTAAATCCCCCCGGCCTCAAGACAAAGGAGGCAGGTTAAAGTAATTAATCTTGATACTATTTAGTCTCAGATGACTATTCAAAAGGAGTTATTAGAGGCAGCTCTACTAATCTATTTTTCTCTTCAATATTTGAATAGTTTATTTCATCACATTTATTTTTTTATGTAATTAACAAAAGTAGATACAGTTTGCCCTCCCTAACTTGTAACCTTTTTATTTTTGTGTCTCTTATGTAGGGAATAGGCAGACTCTTTAGATGTCTGTGTAATCCAGCATTCGACGTGGACGATGAAGAGATTGTGTACAAAGGCAAGTGAAGAGTTGTGGTTTCATATTCATGATACAACAACAACAAGACATAAATTAACATATCATATACCGTTGCGGTACCCATAATTGAAAAACTCAGAAAGGCGTAAGCCATGATTTGTGCAGCTTTTGTTTTTAATTGGAAAGATACTTGACATTTTGCAATCTGTAATGATATGTTGTTTGAAGTGGTAATATTTAAAATCTGTAATTTCTTTTAACTGTTCAAAACTACCAAATTGTGGAAACAATTAATCACGAGAATGTTTCAAACCAACAATATTAAGCAATACCCACCATTCACTAATTTAGATCATATTCATTTGCTAAAAGTAACCGCATCCGTTTGGCCACAGATTTTGCCCAAGTTTTTTCCAAAATACATCTGGCAAAATATATTTGTTTATAGATTTCCAAATCCCAAACTAACTCTAAACTTGTTTTTGACCCAAAGTATCAATGTTTGATTTTTTAACAATATCAAAAATTACCCCAAACTTTTATATTTTATTATTAAAAAAAACCACCATCTATTATGACCCTACTAACCACCAGCTAATTACTAATATCATTTTCTTTTGGATTAATATTATTGATATGACCTATAGTGGCTAATAATTGTTTAGCAGTTGATAATAAAATATCAGGTTAAAATTTATAGTTTGTGATAATGACAATAAATGGCATCAATGAAGGCTCTATACAAAGGATTAGCAAGATTTTTTGGTATTACTGAATATTTCTAATAGTTTTTAGAATTTATGGGTATAAGTCACATGTTATATTGTTTCACAAACAAAACAAAACAAAACAAAAAAGAATAAACTGTGTTTTGAAAAATTATGTCCAAAACTTTCATCTTCAAACCAAACTTCACCAAATCAGATTTTTTAGAAATTTATGACAACGCTAGCTAAAGCTTCGTTTGCTAAAACTTTATGTTATAACATCAGCTCTTCACCCATCTGATTTACTTTAAATCTACAACTAACATCCTCTTTTCACTTATGTGATGACACCCTTTTCTAAAACCTAATACCGCATATTATACGGTTGAATAAAAGACAAACATTCTCACATCAACATAGAAAATCTAGAGGAAGAGACAAACCTGATGTTATGTCGTCAATGACGCGCAACGGTGCAAAGTTAAGGCGATTCAACATCTTCTACTTTGCTTCTTTTTAATAAAACAACTAAGCCATTTGTTTGATATGCAAGGTTGTAACTAGGGATGTGATGGAATTTTCTGATTTCAAAAGAAGTACGTTTAGCAAATACATAGTCCACCAAGGATATGAAGCGTTCATTTTTAGATGAACAAACTAATCTTTCCGCTTCTGGTTTAAACTCATACTAAGGTGAGTTATCAATTGAACTCCAGAGGTATTGCCACCATTTTGAAACATGACATATCAAGCTTTTTTCTCCTATGTTTTAGGGGTGCAGCATGAAATATAAGTCTTGCACATAAGATTTAACACATGAAAGGAGTCAGAATAAACATAAACCAACAAGTTATCAGTCCAAAAGATTAAACAAACAGAACCGATTGGCTTATACAGCCAAGAATGTCCAGCATAATTTTTACACAAACAAATATGTACAAGGCCGCGTCCAACTTTTTCGCCCTCTTTTTTTCCCCCTCTATGAAGGCCTAAGAACTCGGAAATTTCTCCTCCATACAACCAACACTCAGTGAGCTGGATGGAGAACGCGTGCACGGTGTGCTTGGACAGAACATGCACAGTGCACCGATGTTAAGTTCAAGCAGCCGCTAATTATGAGGGAATGTCTCCCAGGGCAAGTGTGCAGGGCAGGGAATGCTTCGCACACTGCCTGGACGGCCGGAGGCGTGAGAGCAGTGCACTGGCTGATGTTTAGATTCATAAGCCCTTCGTCCTCGTACCTGTTCTTCTTCATAGACGCCCAAATCTCGTGCTTGTTCTTGACCCGACTCTGAGCCAAAGAGTACATTGCTCTGTCTGTGATGTTCTGGCAGAAGTATAGGCCGAGGGATCTTAGGTGAGGGCAATTGTTTGCCAACGCAATCACACTCTCATCTGCAGCATAGATATTGATGATTAAATCAAGAAAAATGACTCCAAGTGGAGGTATCAGCAGCTACGTCTTAAACTCCAAAAGAAAGGGAACAGGCAATGGACATCTCAAGAAGTAGGCAGCACGACACCCTTGCATACACTCACAGATTAACAAGAGGAAAAACAGATATTTAAGCTACTTAGAAATCATCCCTCCAACGAGTAGAGCGCAACAACAATGAAAATCCCGAGTCTGAGGATGATATGATGTACGCAGCCTTACCCTCGACTAAAACGAGTAGAGTGCAATGATCACGAAATTTCATGACACAAACATCCACACGAAATCTAGGAGATGATAACATTTCAGATGGCTGATTGATATCTTCTATAGCCCTACTCAG
>MU701587.1:16293-49470 GCA_026770625.1 Nicotiana glauca | reverse complement strand
ACCCCCTTTTAAAAAAAAAAGACCCCCCAAACCAAAAGAGGAAAAGGAAACCTAGTTGCAACTGCACTATGCCCCTGACTAGATATTTTCTAAGTCAGGAATGTTCAGCAGACATATTCACCAGAACCAAGTGTTCCAGGGCATAGTGTGCACTGACTTCATCATTCATTTTCTGGCACAAATAGCCATATGATTCTACCCTATTTAAAACCAGAACTTTCAATCTTCAGCGACAAGGTCATAGTTCCAGTAACACGAGTTCGGCAATTGAGCCTTCTAAGGAAAGAGTTTGTCATTGATAAAATTACTTACGGTAACACATCCACCCGCATCCAAATCATGTTTTATACTTATTAAAACTCCCACAAAGACAATACTTGGCATAAATATCTCCCGCCAGTTGGGCACTAATAGGACATGAATCAATTGTTTTCTTTGATAAGATTTACCATACCAAAATCTCTAGAATAGTTGAATACAACTTAACAGGAGCCAAGTTAGGCAGAGTCTAATACCAGCCAGTACAGTAGTATATACACTGCTGTCAAGGAAAGACATTAGGTACTAAACCTAACCAGAGACGAGTTTTACCTGTTATAAGAACACAGCCACACAGATCAAGGGCTCTGAGATCAGGACAGCCATAAGCTAAGCTCATTACACCTTCATCACCAACTTTATCACACCAACCTAGATTCACAGTCTGCAGTCGGTTACAGTAATAACCAATAGCCTGCACAAAGTAATAACAATTCATTTCAGTTAGAAGTACCAATAGGTTTTCGAAGTACTCCTAACAATAACTCATTTTAGAGTTCGAGGCATATACCTTCAATGCCTTATCAGTTGCAGCTTTAACACAGCCACAAAGATTCAAGACTCTTAGTTTTCTGCAACGCTCAGCGAGGTATGCAACAGCAGTGTCACTGAAAGCAGAGCATCCACTGATGTTCAGCTTCGTGAGGTTTGGACAGCCGTGAGCTAAAGCATAGAGCGAACGGTCAGTTAGCTTAAAACTCTTGCTAAGATCAAGGTCTTGAAGTTCATGACAGTGATTTGCAATTGTCTCTACACCATTATCCTGAAGTTGTGGTAAATCTTGCCGAAGACTTAGAACCTGTAGCTTTGTGAACTTGGGGGTAAGTGCCAGCACTAAATTGTTCATGTTCCTCTTGCACCTGAGGAAAAAATTGCTACAGAAGTTACAAACACAAAACACACCACACAAAAATACCAGGGGCTTGATAGTCAGACGTCAACAACAATTTTAAATTGATAGCCATACAAATATCTATGTAACTCCAACTCTGCAGAATATCAACTCTCACAATATTAATACCGGCAAAATAGGGAAACCAGTCCTCATTCTTATGAAAAAAACTCTACAAATCCAGAATCTGGCAAACAAAAAAGAAGACAACTTGTAAATGAGCCCCGAAAAGGAAAAGAAAAAATCAGAAATAAAGCAAAAGCAGAATCATATGCCATTATGTTTTCTCCCTTTCAAAACATAAATATGTCTTCCAGAAGTCCAGGATACAGATAAAAGAGGCCAATTTTGCACAGTTGTAACCATTATGCTATTGATGACTATATTATCATATTTGGGGCATGTCAAGTATAACACATGGGATTTTAGATCACCATCCTATTGTTTCTAATTCCCCCAATCCGTTGATGCAAGTGCAAGACTATCAACTCAACTTGTTCATTCAAGTCTTGCACTTGCATATCCTATTAGGGGAAATTTTCAGTCAACCCTTCAACATTCAACCTTAGCTTCAAACACAAAGCTTTTTCCAACAAATTATACAAACCCCATCCCCACAAAAGTTAAAAGAAACAAAGAAAACCTATAGTCTCTCAAATAAATTGATCAGGCAAATAGGACCAAGATAGTCTAGTACAAAAAAAAAAACTGTAGATTTTCATTCTGTAATCAGCCTGTGCTGACTTGACTCACCTGATTTCAACAAAAGATCATCTTTTTCATCAGATAAATGAAGAACAAGAATTACCTTTCATCCATTACATCAAGTAAAAAATACCAGAATCCAATAAGCAAAACACACAATCTAATAGTAAAAACATAAACCTTTGTTCAAAAAATAGGAATAATAAGATATGAACCCACATACCAAGAAAGGGAAAGGTGAGTGAGGCCCCAAGAAATAGCATCTCTCCATCCACTGCAAACACCAGAAGCAACAATCACCGTCTGATCATCCACAAGTGCAACTATCCTCAACAACAACTCCATAGGTATATCTTTCCACTCCCTGATCACACCCCCACCCCCCATTTTACAACCCCCACCACTGCTATTATTGTTCACCATCAGCTTCTCAAAGCTCAACTCCTCCACCCCTAATCCTATCATCATTTGCTACTCAAACCTCTCACCTTTATTTATACAAGACGCCAAAGAAAAAGGGTATCCCCTTGTTGCTGTTACAAACACAAATATAGAGAGATGAGTTTTTGAAGTTATAGAGGAAAAAATAGATAGGCTTTGGCGTATACTACTGTGTATTTCTAGGCCAAAAAGAAGTCATAGGGAAACAACAAGTTAACAACATGTGTCATCACACAAGTTGTACACACAAGGAAACCCTGTCCAAGAAAATTCTAGAAGTACTCAAAAGACTCTTTTGGAAAATGAAAATAGGGATATTGATACCTTTCCAAGAGGTTACAGTAGTAAGAAATTTTCAAGAACCTCTGTTTTTTACATAGGAATTAGTGGAATTACTGAAAGAGGAGATTGGGGGGTCCAATGAAAATGGAGTTTCCTGCAGTAAATTTTTGTGAAGAGGACTTTATACAGGGAAAATTAAAATAAAGAAACAGGAACAACGTAAGGGATACGAATTGGGAGATGTGTAGGAATACACGTGTCGCAACGATATGAAGGGGGTGATATATTAACGCCAAGTTTGTAATAATAGTACTCCGTTCCATGAATTTGTTTGATTAAGAACGAATTTTAAGAAGAAACAAGATTTTTGAAATTTTTAATCCTAAACAAGTTAAAAATAGGTTTAGAATATTTGTGTGGTTATAAAAGTTTCTCACTAAGGATATTGTAAGTTTAAGTTAAATTATTTCTAAATTTAGAAAAGGTCATTCTTTTGGAACAAACGAAAAAGAAAATAGGTTCATATAAATTGAACACAAAGAGTTAGAGCCATTTCTAATATTTACTTAAGGGTAAAATTATTTAACTTTTTTTATTTTTATTACATTGAAAAATTAAGTAATTTTCTCTTTGAGCCTGTTTGGAAAGCCATATAGTAATTAGATTTGAGAGTAATTACACAGTTTGACATGTTTATTTGGCCAAATAATTACTTGGTGAGCATAGAATTGGTGTAATTGAAAGAGTAAAATTACACTTTTCAATTCTCAAGGGGGGAATGAGAATTTGTGATAATTATAGTGTGTAATCACAAGGTTGCTTTTTAGTTTCTTTCTTTTTTGTTGTTATTTTAATTTATTTTCTTTATAACTTTTTATTTCTACTTTTAAATTTTATTTTACTTTTTTTTTAAATTTAAAAATATATTTTTCTTTGTAAATTATTTATCTTTTATTTCTCTATCTTTACTTCTTGTGATTTCATGTAATTGCTTATATTTTATTTATTATTCTATTTTTTAAAATTACACCTCCTAATATTATAAATAATGAGTCATTAACAAACTTGGCATTATAATGAGTAATGCAATTGAAGTGAAATTTCTCTGTTGAATGTGGTTATAAACTTATTATGTTTCATAATCTTAAGTTGTAGTGGAACTTACTATTATTATGTTGAAACTTGATATATGTTAAACTTTTTTTTTTGGATTTAAAATTGTGTTATATTCGTGGCTCCAATTTATTTGTTTTAGTAGTATTGGCTCACATTGTTGTTGTTCAATTTTTAGTTAGAATTGATAGATTAATTTTGTCAAATATTTGAATAATGTTATGACATTATATTTATAAATTTTATCAAATATAAATTCCTTGATTTTCTGACAAAACGTATGTTTTTGTGTTTGTAAGTACAATCAAACCTCTCTATAACACTCTCGTTTGTTTCAAATATTTTTGGATGTTATAGCGAAGTGCTGTTATAGAGAACATATACTATAACATAACATGAAATTTGGTTCCAAAAAAGCTTGACTTTTATAGTAAAGTGTTGTTATATAGGAATGCTGATATAGAGAGGTCTGATTATATCTAAACTAAATATTGTTAATTTGTAAAATATATATAAATTATTTTTACATATAAGTAATAAATATATGATTACTAATTAATATATATGCACTATGTATAAAAATTGATAGGCATATATTTATTATAGTAACTTTCGGTCATAGCGACATTTTTTTCCGGAACTCATGAGGCTTTTCAAGACAAACAAAAACATTTGTACATTTATTTAGCCTTAGCTAGATATTATATTTCCTTAAAAGATATTTGAGTTTGTTTCAGTGCAATCCTACTTAAGAAAATTTTCATTATTTTCTTTAAATCAATGGGACCTTGGGGATGCAAACATTGTGTGGGATAGGATAGCTAATTGCATTAAGAAAGCAGCTGGAGAGGTGTTGGGCTCTTGAGGGGTAACTTTGGTGGACATCGATGATATCGGTGGTAGAATTGACAGATCCAACAGAAAGTAGAAGTAGAGAAGGTGGTATCAACTAGCTAAGCCACGCTATGAAAGTTTGAAAGAGAGTGATAGAGAGGAGCGTGAATAGGGGTGTGTTTATTTTCGAGAATCAGATTCAAACCGAGCGATTCACTACATAAGTTATTTATCTTGTTAGGAGATAGGTGTAGCAATATAAGGAGAGAAATTAGGGACTTAATACGATGTTCATTGATGAAGAAAAAACGTACGACAAAGTGTTAGGACCGAAAAAGCAGGCGTGTCATGCGGAAACTATCAAAGCAAACCTTGAATGATGATAAATCTAACAACAAAAGAGAAATATACCAAAAGAGACACAAACATATAACATGGTTCGGTCAACTGACCTACGTCCATAACGGAGATGAGCAATCCACTATAACAAAAGAGTACAAAGTATCGAGAGAACAACCTCACGAAGAGGCAAACACAAGTAACACACTAATACTTGTCCCGTAAAATTCTCCCCCTAAACACTACTCTCAAGCCCCATATGGCTACATTGTGGATGATGCTGAATGAGAAGTAGGGGTGTTCACGGTTTGACGGAAAAGCGATCCAAACCGAAAACCGAACCAAATCGATTAAGTAAATCGATATTTTTCTTGATTTGGATTGATTTTGGTTTTAAATTTTAAAAACCGATAATATTTGGTTTGGTTTTGGTTTTATTTTTAAAAATCAAAAAATAAACCAAACCAAACTGATTAATTATATACAAAATTTAATAATTATTTATATATAATATAATATCTTTTTGTAAATAATTTAAATATTTTATGCATTTTAATTATTATTTTGAATTTTGGTTTATCCTTTTATATCTTAAAAGATTGCCTAAGCGCAAAACAATAGGACTCGACCAATTTTCTTTTCATTAAGAGACTCTAATTCTCTAACCTTCCGCACATACTTTTGCCTAACAGAAAAGTTAAAAAAAAAAAATCACCACAAGAGCAAAGAAAGCAAATTCAAATTCCAAGACAACAATGCCTAAAGCTTGAGAAAGCAAACTTTTTGTTTGCTTTTTGTTCATTCTTTTCATATAAACAGGTAAGTAAACTTTCAGTTCTTAAAGAAATATATAAAAAAGCATAAATTTAGCAAATTATTTTTAGATTGTTGTCTAGCGTTGTTTTACTATTATCGACTTATTTCAAATTGAGCAAGAATAAAACAAAGTACCTGGGGTGCAAGTTCAATGACATAACTCATGGTATAGGAGTGAAAGTGAGAATTGATACACAAGTTATCCCAAAGAGAGAAAATTTCAAGTATCTTGGGTCAATAATCCAAGAAAATGGGGAGATTGAAGATAATACCACACATCATACTGTAGGATCGATAAAAATGGAGACTCGCATCTGGTGTGTTGTGTGATAAGAATGTGCTATCGGAAATTAAAAGTAAGTTCTAAATAGTAGTTACTAGGCTAGTTAAATTATATGGGGCAGAGTGTTGGTTAGTGAATAACTCTCACGCTCAGAAGATGAGAGTAGTAAAAATAAGGATGCTAAGATGGATGTGTGGGTATATTAGGAGTGATATGATTATGAACAACGAAGTTGATAAGGTGGAAGTGAACTCCGTAGTGGACAAGATGAGGGAAGCAAGGATGAGATGGTGCGGACATGTGAAGAAGAGATGCACAGGTGACATAGTGAGGAGGTGTGAGAGGTTAGCAATTATTTGTTTAAGGAGCGGTGGAGGTAGGCCGAAGAAGTATTGGGAAGAGCTGATTAGATAAGATATTATGCATCTTCAGCTTATCGAGGACATGACCCGAGATAGAATAATATGGAGGTCGAGGAATAGGATAGAAGGTTAGTAAGTAATCGAGTTTGGGACACCGTATATGTTCCTTATTTTTCATATCAGTACTATTACTTCATTCTCGTATTATCTTATTCTACCATTTCTATTTTACCTGTGTTCCTTTGCTTTGTTATTTTATTTTTGTTATTGTTCTTGTCTTTATTATTTTCAATATGGCTTCCGCACTACTATTTTTTTTTTTCAAATTATTTTTGAAATGTTTTTTTTGAGCTGAGAGTCTATTGGAATTTGAAAACAATATTTCTACCTTCACATGGTAGTGATAATATCTGTATACACTCTATTATATTCAGACTCCACTTATGAAAGTGTACTTGATATGTTATTATTATTAATTATTTTCTTTAAATAACTTTAGTAATAAATTATTGATGTCATCAAATGTAAACGTCTTTTTTTGGTAACTAATGTAATCATCATTTATCGATTGATTATAAAAGTTTGGTTCCATCCTGAGATAGGCAAAGGTTATCCCATATGATTATAATTTAAAATTATAATCAGAATTATATAAGATATGTAATCCTAAGTTTTTTATATAGTTCTTATCCTGTTTAGAATTGATACCTACAGTCGGCGATGACTTTGTGTTTGTTTTGTACGTTTAATTTAACTAATAATCAATTATGTTATTGCAGATTATAATTTTCTTTGAAATCTAGCTAGGTACAAACATGTAAAGGAAAGAAAACATAGTGCCAATCAATTTAAATTTAACATTGTTCCATTGAAATATTTAATCTAACCAATGGCAACATCCTTTAATAATTTCTATAATTATATATTTTTTCAGCTTTTTATGCTGCTTTCTCCACTGATTAAAGTTCTCGTTTTGCCTCCTTTGCTTGGGATTAGATGAAAGGCACATTCTTTGGGTGGATCATCATTAGCATCGAGGTTAATTATGAATTATCACATAGTGCTATCATTGTTATAAGAGCTGAAAGTAGAGTTCGAAACCTAAATGGTAATTTTTTGGACTCAAAATACCACATTGTTAAAAAAAGTTACTTTTCTACCTAAAATGCAGTATTATACTGTGTTTTACTTTAACAAAATTTTAGCCGTTAAAGTAAAGCGCAGTATAATACCGCATTTTACATATAGCGCAGTATTATACTGTATTTTACTTTTTTTTGGGCCCACTAATAAGTGTTCTGCAGTTAGCTGACATAACAATAATTCAAATATATAAAGTGCGGTATTATACTGCATTTTACATAAAAAAATTCTACACCCCGAGCTAGGACTTGCCTTATTTAAAGGCGTTAGGATTTTATGAAAATCCATTCAAAATTTTCCTTCATACTTCTCTTCATGTTATCAAGCATTTTTTATAATGTCTGAAGAGCAAAAAATAAGGATTTCATTATATTTGGGGAGTGAGGTTGTAATGGAGAATAACTCTGTGAGGTATAGTTCACCTCCACAGTATTATGTTAAATTGCCGCTTACAATGGAGTACGACAAATTGGTATCATTGTTATGTAAGAAAATGAGTGTGAGGAAACAGTGAATCTTAAAGTAACCGGTAGATTTTCGCATTCTGTGACTCCATAGGGGTTTGCTTATTATTCTTAGTTTAACATCGAAGATGATGAAACTCTTAGAGATTTTTTACGGATTCCGGAAGAATACAGAGAATTTATTGTTTTCGTAATATTTTTTGTAATAAGTGTCTGTACTTGTGTATGTTGCAATATCTATCAAATAAAATTATGTTCCACAATCTTGTTACATCTTATTTTTTAATATGACCTTTTGAATTGGGATGATTATATGGTAGTTCCAACATTTAACTTATTTGAAGATTGTAATTTCATAACATAATATTCGAAGAGATAAAAGCACAACAACCATAACTAAAGCAACATACATGAAAATAAAATATAATAAAGGAAAAATCAAGACATTGTTGTTTCGTTTCAGAAAAATTAAATATGTATAGCGCGGTACAATACTACATTTTGTGTGTTATCTTGTCGGTCTGCAAAGCTGACCGACTGCGCAAAAACTGTTTCATGTTAGAAAAATTAAATATGTATAGCGCGGTCTAATACTACATTTTGTGTGTTGTCTTGTCGGTTTGAAAAGCTGATCGATTGCGCAAAAGCTGTTTCGTTTCGGAAAAATTGAATATGTATAGCGCGGTACAATACTACATTTTGAGTGTTATCTTGTCGGTCTGAAATGCTGATCGACTGCGCAAAAGCTGTTTCGTTTAAAAAAAATTGAATATGTATAGCGCGGTACAATACTGCATTTTGTGTGTAGTCTTGTCGGTCTGAAAAGCGAAACCGACTGTGCAAAAGCTATTTTGTTTCAGAAAAATTGAATATGTATAGCGCGGTACAATACTACGTTTTGTGTGAAATCTTGCCTATAAATAGCAGGCGCATTGTAGTTATTTTCTGCGCTTAACAATAACCAATAGCAAATATTTTCATAAAAGCAAGGTTTTTCTTAACGCTTTAACAAATGTCTCAACCCCTTTATGTCCCAAGGTGCGAGAGCGGCAAAAAATGCATGATGCACGATTGTTGGGAAGAAGCTGGATGCCTCTACTGGGCGTGTATGAACAAGTTTTATAGTGTTCCCAACGAACTTGTTTCCAATTTTGAGGTATGGATTGATGAACCCTGTCAGCAGGAATACTACAAAAGTACAAAGACAAGTTGTATTCTCTTCATAATTTGTGTTTGAAGCAGTGGAAAAGAGAGCGACAATAAAAATGAGAAGTTGCGGAGTTGAAGGAGAAACTCAAGGAGGTGGAAGAAGAAAAAAAAATAAGCTAGAAGACAAATTTAAGTGGTTGGAGCAGAGAATACTAGGCCTTCGTGACTAAACAATGACATGTACGTGTTGAGCGTAGTAGTGTATCTTTATGTTTCCCGTGTCATGAGTTTTCATGAGTTGTACTGAATTTATGTTATGTTAGGTTTGCCATGTTTGTGTTTGTGTTGTGATGTTAAAATAAAATTGTTGTTCAAATTGTGTTAAAATAAAATTCTTGCCATTATTTACACAATGTATTATTTACATAAAATACAAACAAACAAAAATCAATGTGTCCCACCGCCTGTGTGCTTCAATGCAGCCGCTGGCCTGAGGCGCATCCCCTGTCGCTCGGGTACACTATCAGGATCATCCTCATTATGTCGCCTCTTTATGTGAGGATGCGCTGCAGCATGATCGTCAGTATAGATGGCAGGATCGGTAGAAGGGGTCGTCGGTCCGTCAGCAACCTACAAAACAATTAGTAAGCTTAGTATATGAAAATGTATAATGTACGAGTTAAGTAAAAAATAATTTTTTACCATGGTCTCGTCGGGATCCTGAATATAAGCATCTGTGGTGTCCTCATCATCACATAAAGTTGGCTCCGTGATGCGCTGGGATAAAGCCTTAATATGAAAATTAAAAATTAATTTATGGTAAATCATTAAGGAAAAAAATAAATTAAAATTTAATAGTAATACAAACATACCCACGCCTATGATAGATCCGCCGCAACCGCCTGAGATGAGCTAAAACTTAACCTGCGCCCACCATCCACATCTCAGGTCGGCCGATTCTCAACTACGGTAGATGAGCCTAGAACTGCTCTACATCTCCGTCGAATGTACCCGTGATAAAATGGATCTGACGGGGTGACTTGAGATGCTGGCAGCTCCAGTTGAAGGATGTACAATGGCATGCTGTTGGAAAGCTTGTCTTGCTGAGGGATGTAACCCGGCTGATCATCTCCAAGATCCTCATCAGGTGCCTCAATAGGTGGCTCAACAGGTGCCTCAATTCCCCTTTGCTGGGGACCACCTCCTCGCCGTCCCCACGACCCCGTGGGGCACCCCTGCATCGTGGGACAGTCCTGCCTCGTGGGGCAGCCCTTGCTCATGCCCGTCCCCTCAAGCATGCGACAGGCCTACCCAATGGTGGTGCTCTGGCACCACATACTCAGCAACATGATCTAACCTCCCGTCCTCTCTGGATCACAGCAGTGTCCGGAGAGCCAGCTCTACCACCTGCCGGCCATACTCAGTGACTGCAGTATTATCAGCATGCTGCTGCATCTGTAGTCCCAACCTATAGAATGAATGATGACCAATAGCCTGACAAGTGGGAGATTATGATGAGCATCAATAGTTCGGTAGTTTCCACGTTGGAGAAACCACCTCCTAGCTAGAGGGAGAAACGGAGGTGCTACATCCGCAGGTAATGGTGGTAGAGGTGGCTGCAACGGCAGGAACCGCTCCCAGGCCCAAACTTAACATACAAGGTCGACGTAAAATTTAAGATTCATTTTGACTATATAGAATTGGAGGTAATGAACAACGTATTCGAATATGTTGTCACCTGTAGAAGCGGCAGAAAACCACATACGTCGCTCTGGGTGCCTATTCTAGCCCGACACATACTACTTTACAGGTAAACGAGAACAACAACACCCCAACTGTACTAGGGTAACTTATCTAGTTATCAAAGATGATGTAGAAATCGCATACTCACTAGATTTTCCGAAGTGTTCGGGAACAAGACAACCCCAAAAAGAAGGAGCAGCGCCAACCTCGTGTACTGGTGAATATGTAGAACATCTGTCTCGCTAGTGATGTCGGGGTGCAATACCTCCAAATGTTGTCTAATATCTGTCATAGAAATGCGACAGCCCCTGAAGCTGCAGCCTCACCCTGTGGCCTGAAACCAGTGAACTGCTACAGTAAGTCCAAATATTTGGCACGCGTCATAGATCTCATATACTGAGGCAGTGCAACGGTTAGTCCATCAGCAGGCAGCCTACATAAAAATTGAACATCCTGAAGCGTGATGGTGGCTTCGCCAATAAGCCGGTGGAAAGTGTGCGCCTCCGGTCGCCACCGCTCTATCAACGCTGTGATCGGAGACCAGTCGAGCTGCAGCCGCCCAATCTCAAAGATCCTATGTAAGCCCGTATCTCGTAGGCGTTGGACTACGCGAAGATGGAAAGCTCTCTCCCTCATAAAGTCCCACGCGTTGTCCACTCTCCTGGCACGGAGACTCTGCTCCACTAGCTCTCCCTCTCATACGTAGGCGGACCTATGATCGCCCTGTAATACTAATATCTCATCCGAGAAAGGTCCGGGATACACGGGCGGCACGTCCATGTCGTCTACTATAAATTAAACAATATTAATTGTGTGGTTGTGTTACAAATTAAATATTTAATTATTTAATTGGACAGAGTATATATCTATGGGTTCCATGCTCGATATTTGAGGCTCAGTAGCACCAAGCTATCCTGAATTCTTACTTGTGTCAATTTCAATATTTTTAGAATTTTATTTGTGTTATAATAATTAATATTTCATAATTTAATTGGACAGAGTAAATATCTATGGGTCCAGGCTCGATATTTGAGGCCCAATAGCACCAAGCTATCCTGAATACTTATGTGTGTCAATTTTAATATTTTTAGAATTTTGATAGTTTTATAAATTAAATAATTAGTTTTTAATTGGACAGAGTATATATCTACGAGTTCTACGCTCGATATTTAATTTGACAACATATATTAAATTGTTAGTTTTGTGTGTTTATTTTATAAATTAAATAATTAATTTTTGTAAAAGTGTAATTAGATAGAATTTATAGTTAGTAGATACTTAAACTACAAAGATTCTACGCCAAAAGCCTCTATATTTTACTATGCTAAAAAGATCTATATTTTACTACACTATAAGAGCACTATTCTTTAAACAAATAAATAATCTAAATTAAATAAAAATAACAAATATATTTTAATAACATAACATTCACGAAATTACATATAAAACAGTAAAAGAAAATTATGAACATTTTTATTAACAAAAAAATTATTTTGCAACTTTTAACTATTTTTTTTAAACACTAATAATTTAATCCGGATAAAAATAACTTACAAATTTAATCGCAAACAAAATACAAAATAATGTGGAAACACATTCAAGACAACTAATATGCATTATTATACGAGTTTCGACATAAACTAAATCGGAATACCTCGATTTATATTTTTTTAAAAGTCAAAAAATTGAAATTTTGAGCCCGAAATGAGGAAAACACAACAATCGAAGGCTTGGGTTGTATGCAGGACCTGCAATCTTTACTTTTTGTGTGACGGGTCGGGTCCACTCAATAAATTTTTTAGAATCGGGGGGAAGGGGGAGGGAAGGTGACCGCTATTGGAATATTTTAATGGAGGGGGAGGATACCAGTGTTCTGTCGTGAGAAAGAAAGGGGGATTTTAAATTTAATATGTAAAATGCGGTATAATACTGCGCTATATGTACAACGCGGTATTATACTATGCTTTACTTTAACTGCTAAAATTCTGTTAAAGTAAAATACAATATAATACCGCATTTTAGGTAGAAAAGTAACTTTTTAGTTCAAAATATTGGCATTTAGGTTTCGGACCCGCTGAAAGTATACTAAGTAACTAATTAGAGAATTAAAGTGTAAATAAGTTGTTAGTTAGTTAGAGGCGGTTAGTGATGTATAAAGGGGACCACTCTATTGTAATAAGCATATTTTGCTCTTCTTCTTCTTCTTCTTCTTCTTCTTCTTCTTCATCTCATCCATATATTTCTCATTTCCTCTCTACTTCTCCTTTCTACATTACTGCTTGCATGTGTGATTTCTCTAACAATTAGTGTAGATTTGATCATGGTATTAGAGCGGCTATCACAGATTCATCAGAATTAGGAAGCAATTTGTAGAATCGAAGCTTGACTGAAGCTCGATGGAACTCTGATCTATTCAGCCATGGTCGGAAATGAAGTTGCTTCTCTGGATCATAATCATCCGCTATTTTTGCAACCCTCAGATGCTCCTGGACTTGTCCTAATACCTCTCAAGCTCATAGGGCCCGATAATTACGCACTATGGAGCAGGGCGATGAAATTGGCACTCCGGGGAAAGAGTAAACTAGGGTTTATAGACGGAACCTGTGTGAAGAACACGTATAGAGGTGAATTGGTAGAGCAATAGAAAAAATACAATGCAATCGTTTTATCGTAGATCAGAAGCACTGTATCAAATAAGTTGATGCCAAGCATTGTCTATGCTTAAAATGCAAGAAAAGTCTGGAGTGATTTCCAAGAGAGGTTTGATAGATCAGATCTAACTAGAATCTATCACCTTTGGAAAACTATAGCAACATTGAGACATGGTACTGACTCTGTAATTTCATAATTTTCTAAAATTAAGGATCGGTGGGACGAATTAGATGTATTAGTGCCTCTATCTTCATGTGATTGTGAGGAGGCTAGACCTTTAGTTGGACATTTAAGGCTGCAACGTTTACTGCAAATTCTTATGGGATTAAATGAAACTTATAGTAACATAAGGAGTAATGTACTGGCAAAAAGATAGGTTGTGACTGTTAATGAAGCTTATGCAATAGTTACTCGGAAAGAATGTCAAGGAACCTTAGGAGTGGTTGATACACATAAGGAACCACTCACTATGTTAGCAGGAAAAGGACCATATTTAGAGGTTGTGACGACCCGACCCGTCGTCTCATGAGAACTCTCTGTTTTCCCCATTTCCTGCTTCGTTATGCTTCATTATCAGTGTCTTGTGTGAACGAGTTGAATTGGGTTGATTTTTTGGAATGAAATGAGATACTTAGTCTCTTTAAGGAAGGCTTATTTTAAAAAATTCAACCGGATGTTGACCTATAAGTTAGAGGGCTCGCATGTGGATTCCGATGATTCAGTTAGCTTTGGGGGATGATTTGTGACCTAGGAGTGTGATCGGGAGTGATTTTGGAGGTCCAGTATAGAATTAGTCTTGAATTGGTGAAGTTAGTATTTTGGTGAATTTCGGTTGGTAGGTGAGATTTTGATCCGAGGGTCGGAATGGAATTCTGAGAGTTGTAGTAGCTTCGTTAGGTGATTTGGCATGTGTGTACAAAATTTCAGTTGATTCAGGGTGTTTTGGTTGGGTTTTTTATCGAATGCGAGTTTCGGAAGATTTGGATGAACTTAGGCTTGAATTTGATGGTTTAGGTGTTATTTGTGGTGTTTTGATGATTCGAGCAAGTTTGAATAAGGTGTTGGATCATATTTGTGTTTTTTGTTGAGGTCCCAGGGGCCTCGGGATGATTTCGGATGGCTATCGGGGAGTTTTGAGCCTTGGTGAATTGCAGGTTTCTGCTGGTATCTAGTATTTTCGCACATACGGTTATGGGACCGCAGGTGTGTTTTCGTAGAAGCGGATGAGGAAGCCACAGAAGCGATTTTGGGTCTTGAGGCAGTTTTCGCAGAAGTGGAAGGGTGGACTGCAGGAGCGGTTCCGCTGATGCGGAATTTGGAGCCGCGGAAGCGGCCGAGTGCTTTAAGTATAAGTCCGCAGAAGCGGATGGAGCGACCGCAGAAGCGAGAAAGACTGGGCAGAATATTTAATTGGTCATCTTCGCGAATTTTTGAAAGAGTTAGACATTTTCACTTTGTATTGTGGGCGATTTTGAAGAGGGTTTCAAGGGGCTTCGATAAGGTAAGGATTCTTGAACTTAAAACACAAGTTTATGGTGCAAATACATGAATTAAGACTGAAAAATTAAGGAATCAAGGGTTAAGAATGGAGGTTAGGGCTTGAAACTTAAGAGAGTTAAAAATGGGGATTTGAGAGGTCATTTGGACTCCGATTTTGGTAATTTTTATATGTATAGACTCGTGGCGGGATAAGGAATCCGATGATGTTAAATTTTCTAATTTTCAAGAAGTGTGCCCGGGGCTCGGGTTTTGTTAATTTCAAGATTTTCGCTATTTTTGAATTGTTTTCGTTTGGAAGGAAATGAGACACTTAGTCTCTTTAAGAAAGGCTTATTTTGAAAAAGTCAACCGGATATTGACCTATAAGTTAGAGGGCTCGGATGTGGATTTCGATGATTTGGTTAGCTTCGGGGGATAATTTGTGACCTAGGAGTGTGATCGAGAGTGATTTTGGAGGTCCGATGTAGAATTAGGCTTGAATTGGTGAAGTTAGTATTTTGGCGAATTCCGATTGGTAGGTGAGATTTTGATCCGAGGTTCGGAATGGAATTCCGAGAGTTGCAGTAGCTTCGTTAGGTGATTTGGGATGTGTGCAAAATTTCAGTTGATTCAGAGGTATTTTGGTTGGGTTTTTGATCGAATGCGAGTTTGTTAGTGCAGAGGTTCCTATCATTGGTTCCATTCCGGTGTTACGAGACTTTTTGGATGCGTTTCTTGTGGTCGGGCATGTCGCCGGACGAGGTTGTGGATTTCGATATTGATTTGGTGCCGGGCACCATATCGTACGACTCCGATAGGAGTTATAGTAGTGGAAGGAGCAGCTTCAGAATTTCTTGGTAATGAGTTCGTTGGTAGGCCGATGTGGATACGTGTTTAGCTTGAGTTGGCTTGGTTGGCCCCGAATTGTATTGTCGAGGGATAGGTTGATTCAATTGTTATTGAGCTTGTCAGTGATTTGAGGAGAGCTATGAGTTACTTTTCGGTGTTGTGAGACGTTATGATTTGTTAGTTATGGGCACATGTGGTGCGGTTCTATTGGGAATTTATAGTGAAAGTCGAGCGGGAAGAGTAAGTGGGTGTTGCTCGGTAAATGGAGTATTGGTTTATGACCTATCGGGTTGTGTGGCTTACATTATTTGTTTCACCGTGAGTGTAATGAATTACTTTCGTTCCAGACATCAAATTGTGCATGGCTGTCGATTTTGAGCATAGTGACTTGAGGTGTTTCATGTGTAACAGTGTTTGGATAGGATCGTGCATTGTAGCGAGGCCACGTGGAGATATAACCTTTCGAGGTAGATTCAGGTGTTCTATTTATATGATGTGAGACGGGGTCTCAGCCTTGTGTTGTGATGGTACTGATGAGCTTAAGGTACATCTCTTTCGTTTGAGTCATTTTTCATGATTTGAGTATGTTCAGACCGTTTCTTATTGGTGCGCGTATTATGCAAGTTTTGGCTTAGGCCTGTATTGAGGTGTCATATCACCAGAGTGGTGTGTTGGATTCGAGGTGATCGTTGGGGTCACTAATGAATACGAACGGATTTGATTTCAGCTTGTTGGAAGGATAATATCGAGGTTCGGCTCGGAATCTGCTGTGGTATTAGTCAAAAGGAAGTGGCTTCATGAATGGTTGATATGAGAAATGGTTACGGTTTATTGCGTGTTTCATTTATCGTTGGCAGTATATGAAAGTGTTAGCATAAGACCTTAGCTGATAAGAGGTTTTCTACCGGTATTCGGGTATTGTGGGTAATTGTTGTGAATAGAAGTTATCGTTTCGAATGTTTGGGTTATGTAGTATATCATATGATTGCACCTGAGGTTGCAGGTATGGGTTATTACAGCTGGTTCGGGCTTATTCTGAGTATAGATGTGAGGTTCTGATCTTGTGTATGATTTCGGAAAGTGCAATGTGGTTCTATGGTTTATGGACTAGATGGATTGTGAAATTTCAGCTATGTTATGTTATCGGACCTATGCGAGATAGGGTGACGTGGGATCACCCCCGGGTATATGCTTGGTAAGGTCATTCAGCTATTAATTGGCTTCTAGGACAACTTTGGGTACGCTCGAGGATGAGCATTTGTTTAAGTTGGGGAGGATGTGACGACAGGACCCGTCATCTCATGAGAACCGCTCCGTTTCCCCCATTTCCTGCTTCGTTATGCTTCATTATTAGTATCTTGTGTGAACGAGTTGAATTGGGTTGATTTTTGGAAGGAAATGAGACACTTAGTCTCTTTAAGGAAGGCTTGTTTTGGAAAAGTCAACCAAATGTTGACCTATAAGTTAGAGGGCTCGGATGTGGATTCCGATGATTCGGTTAGCTTCGGGGGATGATTTGTGACCTAGGAGTGTGATCGGGAGTGATTTTGGAGGTCCGGTGTAGAATTAGGCTTGAATTGGTGAAGTTAGTATTTTGGCGAATTTTGGTTGGTAGGTGAGATTTTGATCAGAGGGTCAGAATGGAATTCTGAGAGTTGCAGTAGCTTCGTTAGGTGATTTGGGATGTGTGTGCAAAATTTCAGTTGATTCAGAGGTGTTTTGGTTGGGTTTTTGATCGAATGCGAGTTTCGAAAGATTTGGATGAACTTAGGCTTGAATTTGATGTAATTTGATGGTTTAGGTGTTATTTGTGGTGTTTTGATGATTCGAGAAAGTTTGAATAAGGTGTTGGATCATGTTTGTGTTTTTGATTAAGGTCCCGGGGGCCTCGGGATGATTTCGAATGATTATCGGGGAATTTTGAGCCTTGGTGAATTGCAGGTTTCTTCTAGTATCTGGTATTTTTCGCACATGCGGTTATGGGACCGCAGGTGCGGTTTCGCAGAAGCGGAGTAGGAGCTACAGAAGCGGTTTTGGGTCTTGAGGCAGTTTCCGCAGAAGCGGAAGGGTGGACCCCAGGAGCGGTTCCGCTGGTGCGGAATTTGGAGCCGCGGAAGCGACTAGGTGCTTTAAGTGGAAGTCTGCAGAAGCGGATGGAGCGACCGCAGAAGCGGTCCCGCATAAGAGGAAATGGGAAGCGAGAAAGACTGGGCATAATATTTAATTGGTCATCTTCGCGAATTTTTGAAAGAGTTAGACATTTTCACTTCGGACTTGGAGTATTGTGGGCGATTTTGAAGAGGGTTTCAAGGGGCTTTGATAAGGTAAGGATTCTTGAACTTAAAACACGAGTTTATGGTGCAAATACATCAATTAAGACTGAAAAATTAAGGAATCAAGGATTAAGAATGGAGGTTAGGGTTTGAAACTTAAGAGAGTTAAAAATGGGGATTTGAGGGGTCATTTGGACTCCGATTTTGGTAATTTTTATATGTATAGACTCGTGGCGGGATAAGGAATCCGATGATCTTAAATTTTCTGATTTTCTAGAAGTGGGCCCGGGGTCGGGTTTTGCTAATTTCAAGATTTTTGCTATTTTTCGATTGTTTTCGATTGGGTATTATTCCGTTGGCACATTGTGATGTATTCGTTGTGGTTTGGATTAGATTCGGCGCACGAGGAGGTCGATTTGACAGGCAAAGGCATAGCGAGCTAGGAATTTGGCCGTCTTGAGGTGAGTAATAGATGTAAATGATGTTCTAAGGGTTTGAAACCCTGAATTTGCACATCGTAGTGCTATGTTGAGGTGACTTGCATGCCGGATAACGGGCGTGATGTAGAGAACCATCGGGGATCGTGATTTGGTTTAGTAGATATCCTTATAAAAATGGATTAATTATCATAATTGGGCTTCGTGCCAACTACTTGAATCCTTCAGGGATTGTTTTTACTGGTTTCTTACCATATTTACAGATAATTGAACTCAGTCCTAGTATTTAATACTGTTTTGCAAACTCAGCCACTTTTTCTCAAAACTTGGAACTTAAATAATATTTCTAATGAAGTTTGGGCTGAATATGTTATATGCTATTGTGCCCGAGGGACTTATGTGATTCTGGACTGAGTGTGGGATCGGGCTGTGTGCCGAAACAGTATTATATTGTTATTGATATGAGGCTTAGGGCCTAATGGATGCCACGAGATATTTTGATATTGCGCTTGGGCCATAAGGGGCCCCTCCCGGAGTCTGCACACCTGAGTGAGACTTTCTCTATCGAGCATCATTTCGGGGAGCATCAAGGTAGCTGCATGACGTCCGCAGTCCTGATCTTCCCATCTATCCTATTTATTATATTCCGTATTTCTTCAGAATATTATGTAGTAGGTTGACACTCGTATATTCGAGGCTCAAACTTGTGACACCAGATTCTTCGGTCTGTGTAGTAATACTTCTACTTGGGTTTTCTGCATGTTTTAACTTTATTTCAGATATTTAGTATTGTGATTTAGTAATTCATCCATGTTAAGTAATTCATGATGTTATATAAATGGTTAAGGTTATGGAATTGGTCGGGCTTGTCTAGCAGTGTGTTGGGCTCCATCACGACCGGGTTGGGGTCGTGACAAGTTCAAACAACACTAAAACCATCATTTCTCATCGAATTCAAGCTTAAGTTCATCCAAATCTTCCGAAACTCGCATTCGATCAAAAACACAACTAAAACACCTCTAAATCAACTGAAATTTTGCACACACATCCCAAATCATGTAACGAAACTACTGCAACTCTCGGAATTCTATTTCGACCCTCGGATCAAAATCTCACCTACCAACCGGAATTCGCCAAAATACTAACTTTACCAATTCAAGCCTAATTCTACACCGGACCTCCAAAATCATTCCCGATCACACTCCTAGTTCACAAATCATCCCTCGAAGCTAACCGAATCATCGGAATCCACATTCAAGCCCTCTAACTTATAGGTCAACATCCGGTTAACTTTTTCAAAACAAGCCTTCCTTAAAGAGACTAAGTGTCTCATTTCCTTCCAAAAATCAACCCAATTCAACTCGTTCACACAAGACACTGTTAATGAAGCATAATGAAGCAGGAAATAGGGGAAACTGAGCGGTTTTCATGAAATGATGGATCGGGTAATCACAGAGGTAAAAGGCCAGAATCATTTGTGAGCATTGTGGATACAATGGTCACCTTAAGGAAAATTATTTTACGATAATTGTCTATCCAACTGATTTCAAGAGTAAGAAAAAAAATCATATTGCAGGAGGAAAGGTCTATACCAATAATGTGAATGTGAGAAATAAGGAAGACAAGATAGTAGTTGTTCAAGTGCAACTGAATGGACAATTCTTCACAGAAGAACATTACAAACAACTTGTCAAACTTTTGTCAAAACCAAAAACACCACAGTGCTCTACTAACATGACATGTATAATTTTTTTACTGGCAAATACAGGTATGTGTGATTCTAATTGAGTGATAGACACAGGAGCAACTCATCATGTCACATATACTAAGGATATTCGAGTAATATGAGAAGAACAGATGGTCAAGGAAGGAGTGAAATGCAATTACCCATAGGAAATAGGCACAAATAACACACACTGGAAAAACATCTATACTAGGAAATAAGACAGTTAAAAATATCTTATATGTACCAGATGTTACTTCATGCATCACTGAGGTTAATGCAACATATCCCTAAATTAAGGAATAAAGTGGACATGCAGGTGCAAGAAAATTGTAATGTGTGCGCATTGGCTAGGCAGTGTAGCTTAAAGTTTCCCTTAAGTAATACTAGCTCAGATAGTTCTTCTCAACTCATTCACCTAGATGTTTGGGGACCTCATAGGGTGCCCACATATGATAGAAAACATTACTTTGTTACCATTATGGATGATTACAGTAGATACACCTAGGTATATTTGATTCAATCAAAGTGTGAAGTGCTGGTTGTAATAAAGAACTTTTTTGTTATGATAAAGAATCAGTTTGATATAAATGTGAAAGTGTTGAGGTTTGATAATGGTAGTGAATTTTTTAATTCTCAATGCAATGAGTTGTTGGCATCCCTAGGAATCATACATCATAGTAGTTGTCCATATAGACCTCAACAAAATGGCACAGCGGAGAGGAAACACACACATATCCTAGAAGTTGCAAGGGCACTAATGTTCCAAAGCTCAGTGCCAATGAAATTCTGGGGTGATTGTGTGAGGACGCATCATACTTAATTAACAAATTGCCACAAGAGTGTTGCAAGAGAAATGCCTATATGAAATGCTGCATAACAAATCAGTAAAGATAGAGCACTTAAGGGTGTTTAGTTGTTTGTGTTTTGCAAGTAACTTTCCAGGTGGTGACAAGTCCACACCAAGAGCAAGAAGTCAGTCCTTATAGGGTATTCTTTTTCTTCTTTTCAGAAAGAAGGATTTATTTTAGATATTAAAATATTATATTAGTACAGGGGGCTAGATGCCTTAGAGGCATATTAGATTGTAAACTAGAGCTAGTACTATTAGAAGCTACTACAAGTTCCCCTACATGGGGTGTATTACTATACAAAACATTAGTATTACAAACGGGGGACAAAGTAGGATTAAGTAGTTTGTTCATGTTAACAAGTCTCCTGTGCATTGTTCCTGTTAGATCCTGATTGTAGAAAGTTGCGACAAAAGGTGGTGGTGTGACAAAAAAGATGCACCTGTTGATAACTGCTTGCTTGGCCCCATAGTGAGTTATACTATATGCGATACTATTTTGCTCCTTGTAGACATGTTGTAGAGACGGCCTACCCAGCTCTTAAAGTAATAACTTACAGTCATTTAAAATGTTAGTGTAATGCATGTTAGATGCATCTAAGATACTGAGGATGTCATGTGCATCTGTTTCGATGATAAACGATGTGTATTGGTGGCGCACAGCAAGCTGCAACCCCTTGAGTAATGCTAGTAGTTCTATTTGGATGGTAGTTGCTGGACGAGATCCTCCTGAGAAGCCCAGGACCCAGTGTTCCTGTGTGTTGCGAAAAACACCTTCTATGCCATAGTTGTTTTGAGTAGGTGAAGATGCCCCATCGATGTTTAGTTTATATTAGCGTGGTGATGGGGGATGCCATTTGATATTTAGAGGTTTGATTTGTTTTTTTAGGTTGTGTTGTGGTGTTAGGAAATAGTATTCAACAGTTGTAGTTTTAATTAACTGAAGATTAATGCTCATATGTTGATTATCTAGTGTGTTTTTATTACGAACATGCCATATATGCCATAGTGCAAAGGAAAGGAAGATGGAATTTGGGATGTTATAAGGAATTGATGTTGAAGACATATGTATGAGATTATATAACCATTGTACATTATTAGAAGGATTTGATGATGTCCTGTTACAGATGTATTGGAAGGTGTTGGAGGGGTTATGTTTAAATGTGCCCATAGTTGGGTTACTTTTGGACATTGGAGGAAGATATGTGGAATGGTTTCTGGAGCCAGTTGGCATTGCTTACAAATATTAGAAGTGATGATACCTAATTGAGATAGGTATGTAGCAGTAGGCAGTCGGTTGTGTGAAAGGAGCCATAGGAAAAAAGATATTTTAGAAGGGATTTTGAGTTTCCAAATCCATTTGTAATAATATGGAGTATTTTCAATAGTAGTTAGTGAATTGTAACTTGATTTAACTAAGAAGATGCCATCGTTTGTTAGATACCAATAGATCTTATCATCTGTGAGATGATGGAGTGGCATATAAACATTGTGAATTGTGTTTTTTTAACTCATTGGTATCAAGAGGAATTTTGTCAAAGTGCCACTTATTTACATAGTAATAATCAGATACCCTTTTTCTGGTATTTATTGGGTGGGAAAGGACCATATAGATAGGAACTGAGTGTAAAATTATGAGTAATTTCTGGGACTGTCTAGAACTTGATATGTGTTCCGTTAGTGAGATTCCATTTATAGCCCAACCGGCAGTAAGATCAGCCATTTATTATGTTCTTCCATAAGAAGGGAAACGTTTTGATATCTTATTAGGCCGTATGTAATTTTTTATTAGAACTTGTGACCAAAGTTGTTGTGGGTGTTGGAATAGGTGCCATGCAAGACTTGCAAGTAATGCTTTATTTTTTTTGAAAAGTTTTTATATGCCCAAGCCACCTTGGTCAAGTGGTTTAGCAACACTGTCCCATTTAAGGAGGTGAAGTGTTTTCTTTTGTTGAGTTGTTCCCCAAAGAAAATTTCGTTGGTATTTTTTTAAAAGGGATAGGATATTACTAGGGATTGTGATATATTGCATTATGTGGTTGAGTAGTTGGTTGAGGATTTAGTGGATAAGGGTAGTGCGACCAGTCCTTGTTAAGAATTTTATTTTCTACTCAGCTAATTTATTTTTGAAATTATCTAGTACAAATTGAAAATCTTTTTTAGTAGATTTTTTTAATGAAGATTGGAAAGTTCAAATATCTACCGAATTATTTTCCTTCTTTCATATGGAATAGTTCTAAAATATCAGTTTTTACATTTGAAGGACAAGACTTAGAGATTTTTATTTTTATTTTTGAAAGTTTAGTGTTTGGCCTGAATAGGTTGTGAATTCCTGTATAGTGTTGATGATAGAGTCGCAAGTAGATGAATTAATTTTTGCCGTTAAGATAATATCATCCGCAAAGAATAAATGTGACAATGAAGGTCTTTTTGGAGATATCGAAATTGGTTGCCAAGCACGATAATCTACTGCCGTGTTGATTAGGCGAGATATCATTTCTAGGCATAGTATGAAGAGGTATGGAGATAGAGGATCCCTTTAACGAATTTTACTTGTTGGATTAAAATAATCTGTTGGATTGCCATTGATAAGTATTGATGTTGAAGTTGTTGTAACACAAGACATGACAAGTTTAATGAAATTGGGTGGGAAGTTAAATGTGGCTAGTGTATAGTGAATAAATATCCATTCTAGTTGATCGAATGCTTTCTCAAGATCAAATTTGAGTAGCATATAAGATGTTTTGCCTTTTATTTTTTGAAAACGAGACATGATTTCCTAGACAATGATGGCCTTATCAGTAGCACGATGGTTTTTTGGGAAGCTAGATTGAGTGGGATGAACAATGTGCTGGAGAATGGGTTTTAGTCTGTTAGAGATAATTTTAGTAATAACTTTATAAATTGTATTAAAAAGGCTTATTGGTCTAAACTGAGAAGTTGTAGACGCCGTTTTATTTTTGGGAATTAAGCAAATGAGGGTTTTGGTAATGGAGAGATTTAACTTATGAGTGTTAAAAACTATTTGACAAAAGGATTTAACAGAGCTTCCAACCGTATTCCAATATTTTTGGTAGAAATATGGATGATGACCATCAGGGCATGGTGATTTAAGAGACTTGAAAGAGTTAATAGCACTAATAATTTTATGATACTAAAGGGGTAGATCTAATTGTTGTCGTTCTACCTCAGTGACGACATTATACAGTTGGATTGAGTGGATTTTGTATGAAAGGGTGGAATGAGTAGTGAAAAGAGTATTGTAATAATTAGTGATATTAATTTTGATAAGCGATTGATCAGTAATCCAATTTCCCCCATCATCCTGTAAAGCAGTTATTCTATTATTTCTTCGTCTATTAAGGATTGATAGATGAAAAAAGCGAGGGTTGGCATTGCCTTCATTTATCCAATTAATTCTTTATTTTAGTTTCCAAAATTCTTTCTCTTGCCTTAGTATTTGTTTAAACTCATTTATTAATTCATGTTCCAAATTCTGTAGGAACAAGCTTCTAGGATAGTTTATGGGTGATTGGATTCCTCCTAGTCGAGCTAAGAGTTTACGCTTACGTTTGAAAATGTTACCAAATGTGAACTTGTTCCACAGTTGAACTTCTTCAATAAATTGGTCAATAGCTGGAACAAGAAGTGCTTGTTCCTTCCAAATTTTAGTAACTAACATGGGAAAAGTTGGGTGAGATGCCCAAATTGTTTCAAAACGAAAAGGTTTTTCCTTAGGTGACCGACTAGATTTGAGTTTTATTAATAGTAGACAATGGTCTGAATGGGTTCGTAGAAGGTGATGGACAAGGGCATCGGGATAATGGTTAATCCATTCATAATTTGTAAAAAAACGATCTATTCTTTCAAGAATATTGTGTCCATGAGATCTACTATTTGTCCAAGTATAATGGCTACCCTTGTAGCCAAGGTCACTTAATTGACAATAATTTATACAATCTAAAAATTTATTAGTACGTGAATATTAATATTTCATCCCCCAAATTTACCAATTAGCCAAGGACCTTTTCATATAAACACCTAAGGTTATTTAAAAGTATTTCTTTATTAAGAGCTACAGTGCTAGCATATGTTACGCCAAATAACCATTTAAAAGGAAGAGGATTTACCTGGATTTTGCAATGGATTTTCTGCTGTGTAGTGGCTATAGGATCTAGTGTAACCTCCTCAGTGTTCCATAGGATAGTAATTTCCTCTAATTGTCCTACAACACCTACCTCCACCATTCCCGTAAAATTAAATTCTTCTTTTAAATTTTGGTGGTTTAGGCAGTGTGTTTCCAAGAGAGTCACATGAGAAGGACAATTATAGTCCAGCAAAGAACGAAAGTTTTGATGGAACTCGGCAGATTGAGCTCCTCGACAGTTCCAAATAATAAAGTTCATATGATTAGTGATTGAATTGAGCAGCTGGCTGCTCTGCACCCTCCCTAGGTTGTTGTTCTGCCCTGGATATAAGCGGAGTGTTGGGAATTGAAAAATTATATATTTTCCTCGAATATGAAGGGAACATGTTATGAGATTTGTAGGACAATGAATGTATATTTTTCTTTCATATTCCTCCTTCTGGACAAATACCTTTATTGCGTCGAGGCATGCATGAATTGGATGAGTCTCTTTGTTGTAAGCCATTGCTGCTACAACTTTTTGTTGAAACTCTGGATCTTTTACGACTGGATTGAGAGCAGGGGTGGGGACTGTGGTGGTGAGTATAGAGGGGGTGTGATAGGTTCCATCATTAGAGAAGGGTGGTTGGGAAGTAAGTAAGGCTGGATCCAAGGAGTTGAGAAAACTAGCGGTGTGAGTGGATAGAATGGCATCTGTATGAGGTTGTGATGGAGATGAGTTAGATCCCAAGTGGATACTGGTGGATTTATTGGTTGGTATGGTGCAAGGTATGGTGCTTGAATCATGGACCAGTGATACCTGCCATAGATTTCCGTCCCTAATTGCATTCCCTCCATGATAATTTGTGCAAGATCCCGAGGGTTGTTGATCAAGATTATTACTTCCTAGTTGTTCACCTCCATTGTGAATGTGAGAGCATGATTTTATAGACCTACCTCTAGCCAAAAAGTTTGGTTGGTCGTTGCATGTAGTGTTTGGGCTTTGAAGATGTGGTGTTTAGCTTAATCATTAACGGTGGGGGTGGTATTGAGTAAGGTGTTTGTTGGTGGGTGAGTTGATGGATGGATTGCCTTGGTTGTGCTGGTAGGCGTCTGCAAATTAGGTAGTTTGGCTTCATCGTGTATTGTAGAAGTAGAAGATGGAAATTGCAGTAGGGCATTAGAGGGATTGAGTGCTGGTGAAGAAGCAGGGCTTATATGAATGGTGCTTGGTGTCAGTAGGGAATGATCTTATTTGATCTGAATTTCAGATTTGGTTATATTTTGTGGGTTACTTGGGTTTGGAGATTCATCATGATTGGATTGCATGGGAATTGGTAGTTGTTTGCTTTGTTGAGAAGGAAAAGGCTAACTGGTATTAGGGATTATGTTGGTAGTATGTGATATTGGGTGGATAGGATAACGATTTGGTATCTTTGGTGAGTGGAGTTTAGTGGAGATGTAGGAGGGTGCCTGCGTGGCAGGTAGTAGTATAGGGCTTTGTGAGTGGTATGCGTGGAGAGGAGGAGATGTGGAGGATTTTGGATGTGGTTGGTGGAGTGTTCTGACAGAACTAGGGTTTGGAGTAGTAGTAGGAATTATTAAATTATTGAGGTATTGAGTATCATTTAAAATTTTAAATTTATTGAAATCTTTGGGTGTTAATGATTGGAATTTATTAGAGGCATAATTAGTGGGAGTTAACTCATGATCTGTAGCTTTTTGGTTTCCTTTATTAGTATTGTTAATAGAAAGGTTAACAAAATCTACGTGATTAGGGTTAGTAGACATACATGCATATAGGTGGGGCGGTGTACGTGGCTTGGACTGATTTTTCTTTGGAAATTTAACTGTTTTTCACTCAGTTGCTGATTGTGGTATGGTGATTGAATTAGCAGTATTAGAAACATGATTTAGTTGGGCTGAGGAAGAGGTATTAGATTGATTTTTTGACTGTGAAGAGAAGGAACAAAAGTTTTTATTGTGGCCAAGTCCGCCACAGCTGGTACGCAACATATTCAGTCCTTCGTAAATGATTGTTTGTCTATGACTTCCTATAAAAATGTGTGTTTTTAGTGGTTGATCTAATGGCACTTCAACACCCCTAGTTGTGGAAGACGTACATGTATCAAACCTCCTTTTTCACTACACCCCCGGAAGGGTATAATAAAGGAGTTTTTCCAATTAAAGGACAATCGAAACGAGATTATTTAATCCAAGAATTCAGATTTTCCACTTGGGAGATTTACGGTTTCCCAAGTCACCGGTTCAAATCCCGAATCGAGGAAAGGGTTGACTCTGTATTACAGTCCGCGAATCAGAAATCCGGGTAAGGGATTCTATTAACCCGGGAGAAGGTGTTAGGCATTCCCGAGTTCCGTAGTTCTAGAATGGTCGCTCAACTGTTGTAATTGGCCTATTATCTGATTTTATTACATTTTGAACCTATGTGCAATTTTACTTTTAACCGCTTTTATTTAATTAATTAAAAGAAGATTGCAACGTTATTTAAAACATGTTTCAAACCACGTCACATAAATGTACCCGCCGTCCATAACACATTTTATCTAACGTTGAGATTTGGATTTGGGTCACATAAATGTACACCCGAGTTTAAGAAGGTAGTATTAATAAAGTACACGCCTAAAACAACTACCCGTTTTTAGCTTTGCGAGGGCCATGAAAATTTGCTAAATGGCACGCCTCTAATTCTAAGGTTGAGTTAAAAATTAATTAAAATGTGGGCCACGCAATTATCATCTTTGTTTGGCATGGCACACCTAAATTCTAAATTAAAAAGATTAATTCAACTACATTCGGATGGACATAAGCTACTTGCTAAGTACGGCACACCTCAACTAATTGTCTAAAAATCCTTGTTTCTGAAACCATGCTATTGGTTTTGAATGACGCATCTCAATTCTAAGAGAGAACTGAATCAGTTAAATGAATACTAACATTATAATCACCCTAAGTTAAAGTCCAAATCAAGTCAGCTCACAAGAGAAAAACCAACAGCTAATATCAAGCAATGTACAACCCATTTCAGAACTTGAGCCTAGTGTCTAATGCCGAGATTTCAAGGCCAAGCGATTGTGAGCATATACAAGTACACGAACTCGGCCAGAAAAAATGGCCTGAGGCCAATTTAATGAAAAGACGCTGCAACCTATGATCGATTCTCCTTCAGAGGCGTAACATATGCATCGAATTAGAACCAAAATTGATAAATAAAAAAAGCCTAGTTTTTCTTTTTGTTTTTTGTTTTTACTAAATAAGAAAAAAACATAGATAAAGCTCAGCTTAGACACCACACCTTCCCCATGCAATTGCCACTTTGAAATACAATTTAATGTCCAAAGCACATGTTCACATCACATTTAGAAATTGACATCCATATTAAAATTTCTAATTCTGTCGATGAACATCTGTATACAAATTGCTCAATCGTATTTTTTTGAGCTAAGCTATAAACATCAAAATTCTAAGAAAAATAGTTGTACACCCTGAATCAAAAGATTTCAGACCTGATTACAATTTCAAGTTTCATTTACAAACCTTTAAACCTTAAAGAACCTAAGCATGAACAAGATAATTTAAACACATGATATGCAAATAATTAGACCCAAACATAAATGATTTGAACCAACAAGCAGCCAGCTCTTAATCACCCAAAAAAATAGATAGATCCGCCATTACTGTTGCAGAGATAGATTCTCCAGTCGATTTACATCCAATGCCTTAAGTTAAAACACAAATGGCGCCTACATACTTCACTAACTCAGATATCATTCGATACAAAACCTATATCTAATCCTGAGATGTAGATACAAAGCCGATTTAATCTATTAATCATAATACATAAAAATTAAAGCCTGAAAAATGCAAAGAAACATATGGCATCAAACTTGAACTAGATGACAGTTAGTATAGCTAACGAGCAAAACTCACTTTCTTCATTTCAACTGGAAAACACATTTTCACAAACATAGCCTTATATAAACATCAGTTCCACTCAAAGCATTCAATGGAATACCTGGAAATAAGAGAAAATAAAAAGAAGGTGAAATTCAACAGATGACCAAAGCAACAACAAATACATCAACACCAATAGTTCATTTCAAACAGCAAAATGGTGTGAAACAACCCAAAACCCACTCTTTATCAAGCAATAGTAGAAACTGATCTCAAACCAAACTTTTAATGAACCAAATTCAACCTATTTCCACCCCAAATGAAGCAGCAATTTTTAGAAGATCAAAACCTCAAGACTCAGGCAGAATTCTAATAGAATAGTGATTTTTGAGTAATTTAGCCGTATTACTTTTCTAGATTTTTTATCCCCTCTAGTCTGCCTTGAAAGGAAAGTTTAGGATGCCTTTATAGGCAAGGGACTAGGGCAGACCTTAAAATTTTTAATTTTTCCCTCTGCCCCCCTCCCCCCCTTTTAATTCTCATTTTTAGCTTAAAAATCACTCTATTATTGACTTGTTGGTCAAGCTAGCCTTCCAAAAGTCTGAAATTTAATTAAAACCCCACACCCAAGCTTCCTAGAAGCTTCCTATTTTTGTTATACTAAAGATTCCCTAACCACCATCCCCAAATTACCCTTTAAACCCATGTTCATTACCCCTTATTACCTACCGGGTCCACTGGCCAAGCCAATAGGTCTACAGAACAAAATTCAATCCCTACCCATACCCCTTTGGGGCTTTCGAATTTCAGAAGCCCAATCGAGCCCTAATCATTAACCAAAATTTGACGAGCTAACCAAATTTTTCACGGACAAACAAACCTAGAACTATCTTTAAAACTAAACGAAATAAAAGGCAAAATTAATGAGCTAATCAATATGATTTCATAACAACAAATTAACACAAGAGGGGAGGAAAAACTTACCAGATCAGAGCTTGAAACCTATCATAGACTTATGACCAAAATTCACTCCTCATGCACAACTGACCTTTCAACCATTTGGCCTTCACTCGAAGCGGGTCGATTCACACACATTTAGTGACAAGGAAAACTGGGTTGAGCGGAATCCAAAAGAAGAAGACGAAGAAAAGTTCAACACCAACTTCGATCTTTGATTTGGAGAGGGTGAATGGTTTGGAAGAGGAAATAGGGGCTGATTTGGAACGGAGGTGTAATGGTGGTCATGTAGTCAAGGTTTGAGGGGGTTTGGAGATACACCGGTTCTGGTGACGAATTCCGGTGGTGGTGGGCGGCGGTGAAGATAGAGAGGTAAAAAAGTAGATTAGACATAGGTCTTAGGTTTTTAGTTTTGCATTTGGAAAATTTTATGCGGAATAGGGGAAGTGTTTAGGGCCGTTAGATGAGATAAGTTGAAGGGCTCGTATTAATTCTTGACCTCAAACTCCGAACGACGCCGTTGCATTTTAAATGCAAGGCTGGACCGGGTTTTAGGGGAAAGGGATTGGGTTTAGGGGTTCGTTTGGGCCTGAGGGAGGAGACATGGATTTTGGCCCAACTAGCTCTCTTCTTCTTTATTTCTAAATTCAAATCAATTTCCAAAAATTCCTTTTCTTCTTCTTTTTTTTTTCCCGAAATTAAATCAAAAATCTGAATTAAAACCTAATTAACCTATCAAAACACTAATTAAAACTAATATGATAATTAGAAAACTACCCCAAATAGAAGTTAAAACTAAAAATGCAAATTAAACTATTTTTTTATGATTTTTCTTTATTTATAAAACAACGTACTTACTAATTAATTCCTAAAAATGCAAAGTTAAATCCTAAATGCAAAATGAAGTGTATTATTGTATTTACAACAATTAAAATGCACAGACAAAAATGCAAACAATTAACAAAAAAAATGCCACAAACTTCACAAAACTGCAGATAATGAAAAGAAATTATTTTATTTTGAAATTATGGAAGTAATTCATATAGGGCAAAAATTACGTGCTCACAGCTACCCCTCTTTGCTCGGAAACACGAAGAGTTTTTGTACAAAGATAAAGTGAGCGGATACGAGTATTTTTTCCCGTTTAAATACTCTACGGGAAGCATTTTTGAAAGATTTGACCGCACCCTGCTTCTAAGGTTGCATACATATCCTTGGCTAAAGAGGAATTAGGTCAGTATAGTTTAGGAATGTTTGGTAGCTGGGACTACCATGAAGCTGTGATTTCACTATTATTATTGCTGCTGCTACTACTTACTGAATCCCTTATTACATCATGTCAAAATAAAAAGAAGCTAGACTAAACTATGGTCTATGAATTACAAAACCTATCTATCTCTTCAAACTTGATCTTGCAGCTTTTGTTGCCATGCTGGTTTGTATTCTCCTAGTGAAATTCCTCTGTTTTCGAGTTGAATTATAATCTGAGATGTTTTCCCTTTTTTCAGGGGGATTCCTGACTTCCAAAACTTGAATTACATTCTGAGATGCTTTCCTTTTCTCTAGGTGGACACCTGATTGCTGAACTTGAATTGTACTTTGAGATGTTTTCTTTTTCTCCAGGTGAACGCCTGACCGCTAAACTTGAACTGTGTTTGAGATGTTGCCCCTTTCTCCAGGTGGGCACCTGACTGCTCAATTTGAATTGTACTCCCTTGCTTTCCAGGTGGGCTCCTGACTGCTAAACTTGAAACGTATTCCTATGCTTTCCAGGCAGGCTCCTGATTGCTGAACTTGAAATGTATTCCCATGCTCTCCGATTGCTAAACTTGAATGTATTCCCATGCTTTACAGGCAGGCTCCTGATTGCTAAACTTGAATGTATTCTCTTCTCTCCAGGCGGGCTCCTGATTGCTAAACTTAAATGTATTTCCTGCTCTCCAGGCAGACTCCTGATTGCTAAACTTGAATGTATTCCCTGCTCTACAGTCGGGCTCCTGATTGCTAAACTTGAATGTATTCCCTACTCTCCAGGTGGGTGCCTGACTGCTGAACTTGAAATGTATTCCCGTGCTCTCCAGGTGGGCTCCTGACTGCTGAACTTGAAATGTATTCCCTGTTCTCCAGGTGGGCTCCTGACTGCTGAACTTGAAATGTATTCTCGTGCTCTCCAGGTGGGCGCCTGACTGTTGAACTTGAAATGTATTCCCTGTTCTCCAGGTGAGCTCCTGACTACTGACTTGAATTGTATTCCCTGTTCTCCAGGTGGGCGCCTGACTGCTGAACTTGAAATGTATTCCTTGTTCTCCAGGTGGGCTCCTGACTGCTAACTTGAATTGTATTCCCTGTTATCCAGGTGGTCTCCTGACTGCTGACTTGAATTGTATTCCCTGCTCTCCAGGAAAGCTCCTGATTGCTAAACTTGAATGTATTCCCTGTTTTCCAGAAGGGCTCCTGATTGCTAAACTTGAATGTATTCCCTACTCTCTAGGTCGGCTCCTGATTGCTAAACTTGAATGTATTCCCTACTCTCCAGGAGGGCTCCTGATTGATAAACTTGAATGCATTCCCTGCTCTCCAGGCGGGCTCCTGTTTGCTAAATTTGAATGTATTCCCATATTCTCCAGGCGGGCTCCTGACTGCTGAACTTGAAATGTATTTCCATGTTCTCCAGGCGGGCACCTGGTTCCAACAAAAATAGACAAAACAAAGGAAATTTGCTGCCCCAATTTGGTAGCTGGGCACATATGTGAGTGTTAAACTGATTTTTTTCTACTACTATTAAAAACTAGGTCCTATTATCCAGGGAGGTCCTGACAACTCTTAATTAAAAGACAATTATAAATCTAAGTTGTATCTTCTAAAGGTGTGACTTTCGCTAAACCTTATTATCTAAGTGGGTCTTAAAACTATGTCCTTTTATCTTAAAAATGACAATTTTACGACTGAATTATAATACCCTACAACAGAATTCGCGCTACATCTTGTTATCTAATAGAAATCTTAAAACTAGGTTCCATTATTCAGGGGGG